>JALIZH010004275.1:0-249595 GCA_030522465.1 Rhipicephalus appendiculatus | reverse complement strand
TGCCGTCAATACCGCAAAATGCTCTCAGTGATCTGCTTTTGAAAGGTCGCTGGGTGCTCTGCTTTCTGAAGGTTGTGTCGCAGCTGTTGAATCACAAATATTTATATAAATATCCACTGTGCGCGTGTGGTGGATTCCGAAATTTTCTCACTCCATATTCACACTTTTACAGCAGAGCTCTTATGTTCGGGCGTACCGTCTGTCGCGTTGCAGGCGTGGAATCGCAAACATTTATATGAATGCTCACCGCGCGCGTGTGGTCACCTCCGAAAGTTTCTCAATACATGTTCCCCCCCTTTTACAGCACAGCTGTTATGGTCGAGGCAGGCCCGTAGCCAGGAATCTTTTTTTTGGGGACACTTCTCGAAAGCCCTGAAAACACCTGTTTTCATTATTGGTTCTCGGTAAAACACGGTTTCCGGCATAATACGGTTTCCGAAAAAACTTGTTTTGCAAAACACGACTTCTTTCTTTAACTCGGAGCCTCCATGGTATTCCCCAGAAAGGTTCCTTTGATGGATGGATGGGTGGTCAAACTTCATGATGACAGTACCTGCCAAGGCTTTCGATAAAATTTCATCATCTAATTCTATTTAAAAAAACTTAATCTTGACACTAAACTGTTTGCATGACTTGAGCATTTCTTCTTAAATTGGTCACACTACGTTGCGTCAAATAACCATACATATCCATTTAACCCTGTAGACTCTGGTTTAAACCGTAGCAATATTCCCCCCACCAAACTTCATCCATATTCAACCTTATTCTGAAACTCAAATTTCAACCTTAGTGACATTCCCCTAAAAGCCGTAACATCCTACAAATACATTGGCGTCTACACAATCTCCGCAAACTTTCCTGGTCATTACACATCGATAAGCTAATTAGCAATACTAACCGCATGCTGTGTTATATTCGGCCAAATGTCCTTTCTGCTCCTTCTTCATAAAATCAATCTTACGTAATACACTCGTTAGGAGTAAAATGGAGTACGCCTCATCGATCTGGGACCCAATCTCTTGAACTAATCCAAAATGATGCAGCGCGTTTCATTTATAGCACTTATAGCCGAACACCAAGTGTAATGTTTACGAAAAACAGCTCGTTACCTCCTCCGTTTCATACCGATGCAAGTGTTCTCGCCTTGCTTTATTGCATAACTTAAATTCCACCTGCGTGATAACCTTACATCAACCCCTTATATTTCATCTCGCATTGATCACATTCATAAGGTTGGAAGAATGCACTGCCATACCAGAAACTGTCAAGAATCATTTATTTCCAGGATCTCTCAGAAAAGGAACCACCTTCCAGGCGCGGTTGTGGCTGTCAAGGACAACTGAAAGTTTCGTTCGGCCATTACAGACATCATCACCCCCCGCACTCAATTAACGAACCAGGTTTTGTGTTAACCTAGTCAAATTTGCTGCTTTGTTTTTTTTCTAACTTGTGCATGTATTGTTACCCATTCCCCTCTGTAGTACTTCGGTCTTGAGGGTGCAATAAACTGAAAATCAAATGAAAAAAAAAAGAAAGGAAGAAATGTGTAGAAACAAGCGGAAGAAGCAGAGAAAAATAAGGCGAGAGAACGCACCGAGAGAGAAAGTGAAAGAAAAAAAAAGACATGGAAAAAAAAACAGAGGGAAAAGAAAGAGAGAAGGAAAGGGAAGAGAGGCGGAAAAAGATAGAAATACAGAGAAACAAATAGACATAGAGAGATTGAGAAAGAAAGACTAAGAATCGAAAGAAATACAAAAAACAAAGGGCTATAACAGCCATGTCTAGTATAGTATAGTATAGTATAGTATAGAAAGACACATGTGAGAAGGTAAAAGCCTAGCCAAGCTAGAACTAGCTATGTACCCACCAGTTCGGCTGCCTCCCAGCATTGCGCGACTTAGTGCAAGCTGCCCTAATTTCTGATATTTTATAGAAAGAAATCACTCGTTTTGAGCATATCTTCGCCAATTAAAAGAATATAAATTTGCGGCACCGTGCCCAGTCACCATTATCACCTTAAACGCTGATAACCTGAAGAAAGAAACACCATTTGATGAGTTTGCTTGTGATATAGCACTGAGGAACTCAGACAGATTGGGGAGTAACTCAATAAAATATTACGAAAATCGCGCATAATATTCAGTTGCATGTCATCAGAAACTATATTGACAACAAAGTCCACATGAAAAAAAAAAAGATCTGAGTGATTATGAAGAACTTCTCAGGGTATATCCCACGCTCTCAGCTGCAGTTATTGTAATGAAGGGAATGGGTGCCATTGCATGAATATTTCTGAACATTTCTGTGTCTGTCTTCCTTATAAATTAGTCCACAGATCCTTAAGAATCATTTATTACTACACTACGTATGGGTGTATGCACGGAATTCAAGTTTATTTGTGGGCATTGCCTGCAAATGTCACATACTATGTGTAATTAAAATCACAGCATAAATTCTTCCCTCTCGGCTGGTTCACGATAAGTTCTTCGCACGATTAGCTTTCGCAGCGCTTTTATACATCGCCTGCAGAGAAGCTTTCAAACCAAGTTGACGCTCGAAGCCATAACAATGGTCCAGTTGGTGCGTCGTGAGCCCGTTCAGCTGCATACGAGACTCTCTGCCGCACTGTGGCAAATTCTTATGTTCTGAATATACCTCGCGCAATGCTGTCTGGATATATTTCGTACACACTGCGTATTTGTGAATTCTTACGAAATAAAGTCGTAATATTATTATTTACTCAGCTATTTCACAAAATAGTGGGTTCCATACTGGGCCCACTATTTTTTATTATTTACATAAACGATATCGTTCACGCGCCAGTGGCTTCCTCTACAGACATGTATGCAGACGATACGAGCTTGTTCTTCTCTGGCAGTTGTTTAAAAGATCTAGAAAGGAAAGCGAACGAGTGCTTGGTCTCTCTCTCATACTGGCTAGATTCGAACCAACTACAATTGAACGTTAGTACAACTAAATTTATTTTATTTAAGAGCAAAAACAAGTGTGAAAATTATAAAATTTCTCTCTGGTTTAAAAATAATGAAATTCAAAGTGTCCCTTTGTTTAAATTTTTAGGTGTACTTTTCAATGAGCACCTGAGCTGGACACCGCAAATAAATAAAGTACACGCCAATATGTCTCGATCGATTTCTGTTTTAAACAAACTTAAGTCCCTAGTTCCAAACTGGTTAAAGCTCCAGCTATATTATTATTTAGTTCATTCGCATCTACATTATTGTCTCTTAATTTGGGGCACTACTTCAAAAACCAATCTAGACAGGCTGTTAGTTTTGCAAAAAAAGGCTGTACGCTTCATAGAAAATCTGCAACCTAGGGAACACACTGCTCTATTTTTCGGCAAGCTTCAGATTCTTACTGTCTACCAATTATACAATCTTAAACTCACCTTATATATAGGTAATGAAATAGGAAACACCGTTGACAGTTACATGGATCAATGCTACCCAAACGATACTCCCATATGATCTACGCTTTGACCGTTTTCGACTACCTTTATTCAGGACAACTTATGGGAAGCAAACCTTATTATATCAAATACCTCATCTACTCCACAACAATAGCTATGTCCGTGAACTTTTAGAACAAAGTAATGCTAAAAAAACAGTGTAAAGAAAAAAGTTAAGATGTACTTCCTTACGTGTACAGTGCCCTCATCCTACTATCAATTATAAATATTTCTTTTGGTGTTCGTTGTACTTTTGTATATTTGTGTAAAAGACGTTCATTTTCTTTTTTTATAATGTGTATTTCTGTATAATACTTAGTCTTCCGACTAAAAATTGTCACGGTATCAGTTATTTACATTTTTTTTCTTGCTATTGGTAAATTGTTGTTTACTTTAGCGTCATATCTTAAAGTGTGTGTTTCGACAAGTCTCATACTTTTTGAATTTGATTTATACTTTTTGTAAAATGTATCTTTTTCCTTCCACTGCATCTCAGCAAATGTATGGGTGGAGGGACCCTAGTCAGGCAGAGGAAATCTGCCTTTAGTCCCTTCAACCTAGGCAATCTTTTTTGTTTTTGTCTGAATAAACAATGAATGAATGAATGAATACTACAGGCCATAGCAGTCCAAAGCAGGAGGGCAAAATCAAACATAAACAGAAAATCAAAGTAAAAAAAAAATTGGGATTAGAAATCGATAACGCCACTAGCAGTCCAACCGGGGCTCATGACTAAACGTGTAATACGTACTAGGTAACAAGAAACTGAAGATGATAAATTAAAACAACAATTTTGCCAGTGTGACTTGAATATTTTCCTCCTCAGAAATGGATTTAGAGCGTTCCAGTCGGAAATTGTTAGTGGAAAAAAGCTGTATTTAAATGCACGAGATTTAGGAAATACTGGTTTTAGAGCATGCTCATTACTTTGTCTGTTTTCCTGGTGTCTTTTACATGTCAAACTTACCTTTCAATATGTTAAGCAAGAGCACTATTCGAGCATACTTGCGAAGTATTTGTAATGTTGGAATCCCGTGTCCTTGCATACGTTTGGTAGAGGAGTCAGACATTTGCCAAAATGAATTTAATAGCCTCCCTTTGCAAAATCTCAAGTTTATGTGTATCTTACTTAGTTTCCGGATTCCAAATTATGCGTAAGTTCAAGAGAAATCTGAACGTAACTGATACGGCTGCATATACTATTCTTCTATATGCTTTTTGAGTGTCAGCATGCAGTAATGAAGTATTACCTTTCTATTTTATTTTTCAGACGTCCGCTAGCAGGTGGATTTAGGTGGTTCATTTCTCAACATCAGTTTACAACACTGTTAGTAAAATAGGAGACCAATGTAGTTTGTCGTCTGTTCCGTTTCTAAGCATTGCCTAGCGGGAAGCTTTAAGGTAATAAACTGCACTGAACTAAAAGCATTATCCAGGAAGTCATTCAGCCGTTTCTATGAGGGCATTGCTTTAAACGTAATAGGAAGTTGACGGTTCGGTTTATTGATCGAGCCGCATTGTGTTTCGCAACGAAGTTCAGCGATTGGTTCGCTGATAGACTTGCGTCAATAGTTGACGTCACCGTGGTTATTTCAAATATAGTTACGTTCATGACGCGCTAGCGCTTTTTTTTTCTTTTGCTTCATCTGTGTCGTTTACTGCAGAAAACATAAATGCCAATGTTGGTGTGCTTGATATTTTCATTTGATCAACTCTGTGATCAGGCCTACGGGCACATATTTCGCTCAGCCCATTTTTACTTGGTGCAAGAAGGATGGCCGTCACTATAAAAAAAAATAAATGAACAAAAGGAAATCAGTTTTCGCTCCGGTTCTTGAGTGTGAACTCGGGCCCTCACTCACTGAAGCGAGAATCTTAACGACTACGCTACGCATCCACGATTATAAACTCTGGAGGTATATGACCTACATGAATGCGTTGATCCCGTGGTGCAAGAAAAATATAGCAACATAAAATTCTGTATGAGCTGGGAATACATTATAGCAGTACCTGGGGTCATGCGTCCCAAAACCACGACATGCTTATGAGGGACGCCGTAGTGGAGGGCTCCGGAAATTTCGACCGTCCAGTGTTCTTTACAAGCACTGATATTGCATACTACACGGGCATCTAGTATTTCACCTTCATCGAAATGCGACCGCCGCGAATGAGTTCAAACGTGCGAACTTCGGGTCAGCAGTCGAGCCCCGTAAACGCTACACCACCGTGGCGGGCCATCCATGAAGACATCGTTGAAGCTCGAGGAAGCAGAGTAAAACCATATGCAGGACAATATGTGAAGCTGACTAGGACGAAAATTATGTCGGTGTTTTGAAAAGTTTTATTGAGAGCACTGCACTGCCTGTATTGGACCAAAGTTTGAGATTGGGCTAGTTGGTAATCCATCTTCAACAATCAGCGCAGAACGGACAAGGGACAAGAAAGTGAACGTAAACAAGCACTGCCTATGTTCCGTAGACAGCGCTTGTCTATGTTCTTTTTCTTGTCCCTTGTCCGTTCTGTGCTCACTGTTGAAGCTTGTACTGGCCCTGCCTAAGTCTCCCACTTGTGAATGTCGAGGCTTGGTGTCCTCCACATACAAGGCTATGCTGTGCTCTGCCAGCGTGCCTCGATTGCCGATTGTTAATGGCACTCGCCTTCAGATCATGTATGCGGGTTCGAATCCAGCCTCGCCAAAAAATTTTTGCGCAAAAAAATTTCTTTCTGCCTTTTTCGTTATATATCTTTTTGTCCCTTTTTCTGTACTCGTTATCTCGCCCATCACAGTTTTGCATCGCACGCCGGACAAATCGGCACACGTGTTCTGGGAGCGAAGCAAAACAACGAAGAGGATGAAGAAAGCGCGTGCCGGCTCATGATGATGGTTATTCCTGTTCGCTGTCCATGGACCAACGGTCGGCCTAAATAGCTCCGCTGTTAGAACTGCCAACCTTTGTTTCTCTCCTTATCTCCCATTCTCACGCGGAGCCTCGAACATGGTTTGAAATTCAGATCATTCTTGACGAAGGGCTCGACATCAGTTGGCTTCGTTGGGTGCATAGCCCATATCGCACGTTATGCTTAGCTCCAAGTTGCCAGCTTGCCTATTCCTCCGAGACCGGTACGGTTTTTTGTGTACATCCCGCACAACACGAAATGCCTGCTCTAAAACGGAAATTTACTCATGGAGGGCGCTGCATGCGCTGCCGACCGTAGTAGCGGTATTGGTATTTCCTAATCGAAGGAACGAAATAGTTGAGCAAACTGAATTTTATTTGCTTTCATGAAAACGTCTCCACATAAACATTGCCTTAGTAAAACTGCAGCTCCTGTAACTTTAAAATGTATTGAATGTTTAATCAATCAGTCAGCTCCACGTAGTTCAACTTGTCAGTTGTATGTTTTTCTATAGGGCTTATACTAAAAAAAAAATGTGTAGGCTCCACACAGAGATAGATCCTCATTGCCCGGATTGCGGGGAAGATTTCTGTACTTTAGCCCACATGCTCTGGCAGTGCCCTGTGTTACAGGACTTCAACAACAACGAGGACTGGGAGAAAGCCATCACGAGCTCAAAATTGGAAGACCAGTCTAAGGCTGTCCAGAGGGCCCGTGAGAGAGCGGAGAGGCATGGCCTCCCGGCTCCAACATGGGATTAGCCGACGGCAAGCCAGGGGTCCTCTGTAGGACTGCACTGGCTGGCTCCTCAGGACCTTAATAAAGTTGTTGTCTGTCTGTCTGTAGTGCATAGTGGCCCCGCCTTAAGCAGGGAGAGTGTTGCTTTGTACGGCTCCCGTTGGGCTCCTTAATTCTTGACTTCAGCACCGGCAGCGCCAAACACCCCTTTAGTTAGGGACCTTGCTGATCGATCGGCGGAAATCAAAATGACGGTGTGCGTCATTGTGTGTGTGTGAGCGTGCGTGCGTGCCTGTGTGTGTGTGTGTGCGTGCGTGTGTGTGTGTGTGTGTGTGTGTGTGTGTGTGTGTGTGTGTGTGTGTGTGTGTGTGTGTGTGTGTGTGTGTGTGTGTGTGTGTGTGTGCGTGTGCGTGTGCGTGTGTGTGTGTGCGCGTGCGTGCGTGCGTGTGCTTTGCTTGTCGCCTCTTGTTTTGCGCGCGTGGACGCACTGCTCTTGTTTGAGCATGGTACACTGTCACTTTTTATGAAAGGGAACACGCGAGCGCGTGGCCTAAGCGCTCCGGCGGCTGCTTGGAGCGCGTTCAAGCGAGAGCTAGAGCAACCACAGCCTCTTTTCGGGTCATCAAGTGGCGAGAAAAACAACGTATCATTAGTGATATGGAACCGGCGGCAAGAGGCCGGCCCGGCCTCTTGTGTAATCGCCTTGAAGGGGGAGGGGGTGGCAATCTTGCCGCCGGTTCCATATCACCAATGACTGGTTCTTTTGCTCGCCACTAGATGACGCGAAAAGAGGTTGTGGTTCATAGGCGGAGAGTTTTCATTTTGCCGGAGGGGGCGGGGCCCGGCTTGCTCTTCTTCTACATTGTTCTCCCTGTCGCTTCATATATATATATATATATATATATATATATATATCGAGAGAGAGAGAATGTCCGCCTCCTAAATTAAATAATAAAATTAAAGACTTTCATACCACGTTATTCTCTTTGGCGCCTACACTGCGATATCAGTATGAATATCTCTTGTGATGACTCCCGATTTATTTTTCAACTTACACAAAGACATCGATCCTCCTCGCAACGCTTGGCTCAAAGCAAAAAATGCCGTATAGGCTGCTACTCGGTGACTGCATCACATAAAATCGAGTCCCACAATGAGTGGGACCCGCCTATTTTCTTTATTGACATGCATTACTTTGTTAAAACATGCACTAGACATAAGACAGTGGCCTAATGCTGATACAGGAAGCTTTAATCTTCAATTCGTGATGGCCAAAAATAATTCTCAAGTGGTAGAAAATACAATTTTCTACCACTATAGAACACTAAGAGGTCGCCTCAATTGTATGTTAACACAACATATTGTGCACATACAAATCTCTTTGCGGGGAATCATTAACTGAGTATTTCACTTGTCACTGGTCCATGATCGGAATGTTAAAAGCCTGAAATGAAAAAGCGGGTATAAAGAGTCCCCAGTGAAATAAATATCTGCCAGACAGGAGGCCAAACGCTCGTTGTGAATGGACGGGGACCTAAGCCAAGCTCTTAAAAAATATCCCGGGCAGGCGCCAGGGGGGGGCTCTGCCCCCCGTGAAGCCGCCCGGGGGGGGGGGGGGGGGCCGAGCCCCCGAGCCCCCCCCGTACTCTCCGCCTATGCTGTGGTTGTTCTCGATTCCGCTTGAACGCGCCGCAAGCAGCCGCCGGATCGCGCAGGCCACGCGCTCGCGTGTTCCCTTTCATAAAAATTGACACTGTACATGTGTGCGCCGTGAGTAGTTTCTGGGTGTTTGCATGCACGCATTCTTCTCTACAGCTGTGCGCACATACGCATCAGAACACGACAAAATGAACTCCACATGCAACAAAACAAACATTATCCGCACTTTATTGACTTCATTTCGGAAAACATCCTTTTTCATATAGCAAGTGATGATAAACCCTCAGAAACGAACAGATGTGAACAAGTCGTACTATCTGTCATTCAAATGCGCCAATTCTGCAGCTAAGCTCTTCCTTGGGCCCATTGATCAGCGCTGGCCATCCGGAATACTTTGAAAATGCTCTCATCCTGAAGAAATGTGACAAGTTCCAATGAGATAAACAGCACAGTCGATTCGTCCCAAACGTGTACTCCTTTCCTCGTCTCATAGGAGTAAAAGTTTGCATAAATCTACCTAGAGCCTCAGAAACACGGTTGGAAGCGACGGCGAGTGATTAGCCGGAGACAAATGCAACGCACACATTCAAGCACGCGGTTCTATGAGAGTTGTAAAAGTCAAAAGATAGTGTCACCCGTGTTTATTAGTTCAATTTCCTGTAACTGTCCGCAATGCTCTACGCGGACTGCGTCGCAATGTTTGTGAAGCTTCGGATTGTTTTAGATCATTCGGTCAACATTACGCGCAGGACGCGAATAGGTACGTATGTACGAGAGTTTACGCGACCGCGTGTGAAAACGCAGGTAGTTTCGATGACTGATGTATTAAAGACAATTCGTTCCAGTGATGATCAGATTACTCGGCGGCCGACGACAGTGCTTGCCGCTATTAGTGCACAGCATGTATTGCTGGTACGTTACATTTTCATTTACTGGGCACAACTTCACCCGAATAAAGAGTTTTCGTCTTGAACACACCGACTGGTTTTCTGTGTTCGGACCCGGTTGTCTGTGTTCGGAGGACCGCCATGGCCTCCGAGATTAGCCGGCGGCGCGCCGTTGCTACGGCCGTCCTAGAGTTACTGTATACGCTACCTTTAGGTAGCAGAGTTGCGCATCTGTTTTCCAAAAGCCGCTAGCAACCATGCCCTGCGGAGAGGCTGATGCACAGGCTGCGCCCGGAAAACATGGCTGCGCCACCGAAAGCGATTGCCGTCCACCTAGAATCTATGAAGTCACCGTCGTGCGCTCTGTAGCCCGTTAGCTACAAACTGGTGCCTTTATTTGCTTTAGATTCATGTCCTTAAGCTTCGACAGCAAAGTATTTACGTCGACTCGGCACCGTTTGCGAAAAACATGCTGAAATAATTGATGATGTAGGCTTAGCGAGTGGCGTTGGGTGCTCCCGGAAGCTCGGAGGACATATATTACGTGTTTGTCAGTTGTTCTTTATCCTCCATAGCTGGCGCCACTTTATGTGGCGGCAGCGTCGGCGCATGTTTTCGGCATTTTCGGCTCTACGATACGCCTTTTCGTTACCGGATAGACTAAAAAACGCTTTTGTACTCACATGGCACAGTCCCGAAAGCAGGTGTTTCTTCTTTCATCACCGGTCGTTGACACGCCAGGCACGTCGACTGGCGATCGGCGACAGGCTTAAGCAAGTCGCCTGCAAAAACAGAGTGCGGCTTTGCCGCATAGCTATGGTTGCTAGCGAGGCAAGATGGCGGACCTATGCGCAACTCTGCTCCCGTAGGGAGCATATACAGTAACTCTAGGCCGTCCCATTCTACGCATCGCCCAGCGGAGACGTGTAATTTTGCCGCCTCCTGAAGGCGCCGCGAGGTGGCGATCTTTCCCCATGAGTCGAGCGGCACTCGTCTGCCTGGCACAGCGTGCGATTTCACTCAGTTCCGCCATAGAGTTAATATAACAGACTCTATAGAACAGAGGAAACGCTGGGACGATAGAGCTGTTAACCACACGAGCAGCGACATCTTGGTACATTGTCATTGTTGCCATTACAATACTTTACGGAAGCGCTAAATATAGCGTTTTAAGCGCTCAACTTCTCGCAATACAAATCGTGAACAAGCGTGTTTACGTATTATAAAGTGACGGAAATTGTTTGATGTTTATATCGAAAAATTGAAGGACACTTTGTACATTCCAAAGTGTGTTCGGCGAAAGCGTGTGGCCATTCCACTGATTATGCCATGTCTTTTATCTTTTACACTCTCAGCGGGATAACACACAAACCGAATGTGTGCGTGTTTTCTTTTTTAATTTTTTACCGCGAATCGCAGCGAGGCGCGAGACAGACGGACGGACGGACGGACACCGGGCGGACGGACGGACACCGGACGGACGTCAGCATGAGACATTAAAGGCTTTCGCCTTAATACTTTTAGAAAAGATTCAATGGCTATTTATGAAATTTACTGCGCGCGAAAAGGATCGTTTGCAGGCTTCTTTAGTAGATGGCGCCACCATCCTTATACGATATCAACATTCGATAGCGTGGACGTGTGGCCGATTGCGACGGCTTGTTTGTGCCTCGCGCGTATCCTAGTGTCTCCTCGTCCGCGTTATTTGTTGCCATGAGCCCACAAGCCGACTTGATGTTACAGCCTTAAACTGAGATGAAACAAGGGGCCTTGAAACAGCAAGAAATGACAGGAGTGACTGCACCGTGCAGTGGCGAATGCGAGTGAGACGTCAACCGAAAGCCGAGTATCGTTCCATCATGGCGGCACCCGTGTGGTTATAGGTTTCAACTATGATTTCAGCAACGGCGCGCCACCGGCTAATCTCGGAGGCCATGGGACGGCGCGGGTAAGTTGCGCTACCTCCGAGAGATGGCACCACGCTGTGTGAGGGTGAGGCGAGCGTCAGTGGTGTTCCGTGCAGGGAATTTTTCCTTTCCCGGGGAATTTTGAGCCGTCATTCGGGACGAAAGGGGAAAAGGGAATCTTTTCGATATTTAAGGTAATTTCAGGAAAGGTGAAATTGCGCTATGATGATGTCTTATACTCGCGGCGGTCGTCCGCCGTCTGTCCGTGCGCTGGAACGGTGCCATCTCTGGCACCGTTCACACTCCCTCATAAATCACGTCATTGCTGAGAGAGTGTAAAAAAAAGAAGAAAAATAATAAGAAACATAAAAAAAGACATGGCATAGTCAGTCGAATGGCCACAGGCTTTCTCCGAACACACTTTGTAATTTGCAAAGTGTTCTTCAGTTTTTTTTGTTTTTTTTTTTTCATGGTCTGCCATGCAGGTAGCCGTTTAATTCTTACATCTACTCAAGATTACGAGAGCCAGCCTTTTTTTTTTAATTTTTTCTCTATTTTTTCGCAATGTCGGCCTCGATTACGATCCGTGTAAAATAATTATCGACAGGAATGTTTTAGTTCTACAGTATTCTACAGATTTCTTTCGTTGTTTAGACATCCTGGCTTTCAGAATTATAACAAAAATCCATTGCCATCATCAATTATTGTACTCTTAAGGGCTTTTTACAAGGCATAACATTAGGAGGTTTGGGGTGAGAACTAAAATAAGGGATATGTCATAACACGAATGCAAATTTGGCCTACTCGAATGCGCTGTTGCAATATTTGACTAAGGCTAAGCCAGGGCGTGCACGAGGCATTTTAATGTCCTTGAAGGAACAAAAGTTTGGTCTTGTTTAGTAGCATACGTTTTTCTTTCAATTCCCATTTATGTTCATATAGGAGTATGTCGACATAGCCGCATGCGAGGCATGCGGCACCAAAGAGGACATCGACCATTTATTGGGCCCCAGCCCACGATTTGTGTCTCGAAGACAAACACTATGACCCGTAGCAACGACTGTGCCATCAGCTGCTCTCTGTGTAACTGCTGCAGTAGCACAGTCCCCATCGCTCGTCGGCACACGAGGCTGCGAAAGCACTTGTAACATCTTATGAGCTGCTGCCTTCAGCGAACGGACCGAGTGATAACATGACCACATGAATAGAAACTTATCTGTGACGAAAAAGTAAAACGCGTGTCTATGAAATCCTGTACCACCCTGCAAGCTTCCAGTTTTGACTTGTAGGCTTCGACGGTATCTACTCTCGTCTAGCTACTTATGAACCGCAAAAACCATAAAGGTCATTCACCTTTAACTAAAAACCGGGAAAAATAAATTAACTCGCGAAAAGCTCCCAAACTCCTTTAGAGAACGCCTCGCTGTGGACCGTTACTTCAGCGCGAAATATTAAAGCAGGAGATTTGTCCCTGCACCATCTGATTAGGTGAACATGTTTTCAAGACTAAAATGAAAGAAGTGTTTAAAAATAATATGTAAATAGATTGAGGTAAGTCGGCCATTAAAATTCTAATTTTACAAACTAGAGGTCTGCACCGCAGCAGAATGCGTTATCACATAGGTCGCGAAAGAGTTCATAAAGGCTATGAATTTTTTCACCTTGGTAATATGTTCTGGCGGGCTAGTTGGTTCATTACTTTTAAACGTTCTTTAACTGCGCGAAATGACCAGGACATGAGTATAAGAAAACACACAGAAAAAAAAAGCTGCGCTCGTGTTGTTCTGTGTGTTTCCTTACTCGTGTCCTGGTCACTTCGCGCAGTTTAAGAACGTTTGTCGCCTTACTCTGGAATTTATTGAAGGCTGAAAAGGCACAGTTTGCCTTAAGGCAGTTTCACGACATAAACGCAATAAAAGAGGTTCACGCCCAACCAAGCGCTTATCTGTGACGGTCCTCGGACCAAGCCGCCTGCGCAGCGACCCACTTCTAGACCTCCCACGGATATGTTTATGGCGGTGGAGACAACACCGCCGGTAGTTAAAAGAGCGCCTGACTGTCTCGCCTCTTCTTGCCGCGTCTATGCAAAAACAAATCAACGGATGCTCAATTAATCTCCCAAGGTAACCCGAGGAGAAGGAAACCCCGCGAAGCAGTTCCACCCCTCACAATCTTTCCAGCGGAAGTGCCCGTTTAGCCAGAGCTTGCCGACGCGGAAGCAGCCGGCCAACTGCGCAAATTCCGGCGTCACACGTCGGTTGAAGGCTCTGCGACACCGTCGGGGCTGTTTACAAAGCGATCCCGTGTAAGTGTCGCACGATATTTGCATTTTCTTTTTTCTGTTGTGCAATATAAGCAGACTCTTCCGTGTTGGACAGTTTTTTCGGGGAGGCTGTATGTATTTCTGGGTCCGATATTCTTTCCAAAGTTTCGTGAGGCTAGTTTCACGCCATCTTCTCTCAGAGTAAATGGAGGAAAGCAAGGGTATACTACTTATTCTATTTGTGAGCGGTGTTGGACGTTCATCCCGAACGGACACGTCATTGAATGATTAGCTGGTGAGTCTGGAGACGAGAGCCGAGGATGCTAGGATCACCATTTGATATATTGATACATGGCATGCATTTATCAAAGCGATTGTCTAGGCAAAGAAAAAAAAACAATAAAAAACTCGCAGGATGCATCGCAGGATGCATCTTGCGCAGTTGCACACTTTCTTGATGCTCTTCTTCATAATGATGATTATGCCCCATGCAGTTTGTTATTGGCGGACCTTGAAAGTAACCACTCGTGCAGTTCAGGAATGTCAGCCCCTGTGGTGATTCTGTACGCTTCTGCCACACAATCGGCACTTTTAGTATAGCGAAAAACAGCAAATGCAAGTATTTAGCGTTAGCGTTAGCGTTGCGTGAACTGAGCGTGTGCAGAACGTAAACGTAGCCCGAACTCTTACGTAGGCACGCTATTTCTGGAGTATAGCGTTCAATGCTAATGCACGCGAGAGATTCCGTACGTAGTGGAAGATGACGGTGCCTGTTGAAGCGAGAGCCGTCCACTTGGAATCTTTATAGTCGTCAGTCTGCGTTATTAAACTCATTTATTCCAAAATAAGGGTCCTATTTGATTTATATTTGCGTAATGAGGCTTCACGAGCCGTGTATAGCCGATAAAATTACTCCGTTTTTTAGATATACAGTCCGTTTGCGGTGCAGAAGGCTTAATAAGGTTTGTTTAGAAATTTCGCTCAAGTTTTCAGTAGCCGTGCAGAGATGACGACGCTTCGCCTGTTTCCAAGAATGCAAATACGGCCACAAGTCAAGCCGAGACCGGTAATAGGGGTCTTGAAGAATACTCGATTGCGGCGTATGTTGAAAGAAAGCAACGCGCTTCGAGCCATCTAACGCAACACTGAACCAAACACGGCACGAAGACGCAGCAGCGGTGACTTTGAACCAGCTCGATTTAGTGGCGTACTTGTAAATTACACAGTCCATTTAGTGTTCTTATGTCTAAGTGGCACCGTATGTGCTTGCGTTAGTGTTAGTGGGAATGCATTCCCCGTCCGTTTGCTACCCAGCGCGTTCCGTTTTAGCGTTAGCGTTGAGACACGCTAACGCTAACATCGTTTTCCGCTATTAGTGAACTCCCTGTAATTGCATGCGTTAAGAAGACTCCTCGCACTACATGACATTTGTATTGTTTTTTTTTTTTTTCGGAAGCAGTTTCAAAAACTAGCTTGGCTCTGTGGTAGAACACCTGGTTGGCACGCAGGAATGTAATGTTCGATTCACACTCGAAGCGAAAATTTTCATTATTTATTTATTTGCATCTGTCTCGATTTTTCGCTCACGTCGCTCACAACTAACGACGCCGACACCGAAATTTACGCGTAATGAGCTTTTTACCGCTATCGCGTTAGACGAACAGAAACAATAGACCATCCAATGTATACAACTTCATCTTCGTCTTTTCTGGACTGCACAGCAGATGGTTCTGCCGCTTCATGATTAAGATTATTAACCACGCTCTGAAATCTCCCAATATAACTAAATGGAGTGGCCTATTTATTTGACAAGAATATCTGTTTTTTTGGCTGCCTTCATTCGAAGAATTTTGTAATGTTTGCCTAGCATGTGACACAGTCGTATTTTTTACACGAGTTATTGTTATTGCACTTCATTCAGCAGATATACGACGGGATATACACGCACCTGCTCAGTATGAAGGCCGAGTCCAAGGTGGTGTCGCAGCCGCGAAATTTAAATTTCCATAAAAATGTGCAAGGCAGAAACTCTGTTATTGCCTGATCAAAAAAAAAAAAATTAAGGCAGCCTCACACTAGTGCTTCGAATACTAAGGAAACAGTGGAGCTGGTGGCCTTCATCTCCTTTGTGCTCTATATCTCGCGGTCACTACTCATTCTCGCGGCAAGACTGAAAGTAGGGCTAGTTGGTACTACACAGTAAAAAAAGAAGAAAAAAAATACAGCGCGCAAACAGACGAGACGAAGAAAGGTAAGACAGCATAAGCGCAGGTCTGATTCTCACCCCTTAAATACTGCATTGTACATGGCTGTGTTATGTACCACCCTCTACCCTCATGCTTTCCTCCCTCTTCACCCTGACATCACTCCTCCTCAAAGGTACATCTCTTTCCCACTCCTTGCAACACTGTATTATACACGGCTGACCTATCCATCACCCTCTCCGCTCCTCACTTCCCTCCTCACCATAACACCACTTCTCCTCATCCTCGATTCTCTTTTTTCACCCCTCGCTATATTTTATTATAAATGGCCTTTCTATGCTTTACCATCTCGCCCTCCTCTTTTCCCTTCTGCCTGCCCTCACATCACTCCTGCTTTCCCTCTCCACCCTTTCCCACCTCCTTGCTGTACTATACCGTACAAGGCTATGTCATAGTTTACGTTCTCCCGTCTTTTGCTTTCTCCTCATCTTCACATCATTCCTCCTAACCCTTACTTCCCGGTACCACTCCCTTGCTATACTATCCAGCTAAGGGCTATCCAGAGAGCCCATGACATGGCCGAGGAGATGCATCTCCCCGTCCCGTCGTGGGTGCGGCCCGCCGATGTCGCCCCCCTAAGGGGGGAGTGAGCGTCGTCTCCGGATCTAAATAAAGTTCTTTGCCTGCCTGCTATACTATACTATGCCTTACCCACGCTAGGAACTGCTTGGCACATAAACTATACTATAGAAGGCTATGCCATGCTTTACCCTCTCCCATCCTCCGTTCCTTCGCCTTGTCCTTCCCACCACTCCTCTTTACACTTAATTCTCTTTCCCACTCCCTTGACGTACTATACTATGCACCAGAGTTCTTTAATCATACGAGTTGTGAAACTGCGTTCCGGAACCAGAACATGCCTGTGGCCGATTTTGCGGGGGGCCTGCAGATTGTCGCTTCATCTGGGAGCGCTGATACAAAACACTAAAGCGCCGAAGCGCCACCTCCTCCATGCGCTTCTCTCAAGCTGCTCAACGCCGCACGCAGCGCTAGCTGGCGAACGTTTATTAGTTTGTTTTTTGGCCAACAAATAACGCGAAAATCAGCAGACCTCCATGATTTCGGCCAATGACGTGTCCGGATTTTGATAGATGGGGCCTGTGGGGACTTTCGCAACTCATATTATTGAAGAACTCTGACTATGCTCAACTATGCTGAGCTAAAACCTGCTTTGCACATGCTCGCTTTCTATCGCGGATACCTGCCGAGCTTTTGGTGGCCGCATACGCAATTTTGCCCAGCTAGAACAGCTGCGCTGTTAAAATATAAATTAATCACTGTAACTGACGTGCCGTCTTCAAAGGGATTGAAATGAGGTTATTCAAACATGACAGCTGCACCTTGTTAATCTCTGTCTCCTACATGTATACGTGGCCTCTAAACGGTACATTACAATACGTAGCCTATTACATATCAGCGTCACTCATTTGCATTGCAATCCACATGACCGTAGGTCTCCAGCTTTTAAAATCATACGTCAAGATTTGTCATTGGTAGCGAGGTCTGTGACATGCACTCTAGTTCATTTTCGTTATTCCAAGTTGATTATTCCCCTCCTAAAGTATTTGGAATGAAATTATTTAGCGTGTTATTCTTTTCGAGGACAATTGTGATTTGCATTTGCCCGTTGTGTGAGGTTCAACGTTCTTCACGGGAATTTTCTTGCCTACATCAGCGCATCCTGTCATTCTTTGGCGTTTATAAATCTACCTTTGCTCTTATGGTAGATCCTGTCGGCCAGTCGTAAATTCTTGTTGTTCCGCTTGCTAAATTATTGAGCACAACCCTTTTCTCTGCATGTTAACCTTCCTAGCTCACCTGTTTTACCTTGTCGGCTGGAGTATTCATTCGTTGAAAGTCATCACCATTGTGAGCACAGCAATGTCGTAGACAAACTTTAGGTTTCCGAGATATTCTCCTTAAGTCCTCAGTTTTGAAACAGCAACAAATGTTCACATGAAGGCTTGCAAACCGCCACTTATAATTCGTGGCAGTGCAATAGCTTCACTACTTCTCAGCATATAGTAAATAGCGCTCCCAAGAACCCGTATTTTGCTTGACACTTAGTTCGTCAGAAATTTCATTGCTGTTTTCTTCTTTTCTGATAAGAGAATGTTCATGTATTGCACGTACTCCAAATTTATTACTTTTACCCTAAACAGCAACATACGAGTTATAGAGTGGTGATCCTGTTCGAATGGTTAATGTGTTAATTTCAAAGAAAAACAAAGCGTTTCTTTCCTTGCAGCAATGCGCAAGGCTCCAGTCAGCTCAACGGGATACAAAAAAAGACGTGCTATGCCACCCATTCCGTGCAAGTATGTCGACGGTCATTGCGTTAATGCCTTTTACAATGATGACCTAGTTCGCTCAGCAATCAACTACAAGCCAAAACCGGGTGATGTATTCATCGCGACTTACCCGAAATGTGGAACAACCTGGCTTCAGTTCATTGTCTATGGGATCTTCAATCGCGGCTCTTTCCCCAAGGACTCTTTGGAATTCGCGCTTTCTTCGCCATTCCTAGAATTGCTAGGAGCCGAAGCCGCATTGAAGATGCCGCGCCCTGGCGCCATCAAGACGCACATGCCTTTCGGCAAAGTTCCGTACTCAAAGGATGCCAAATATATCACCGTCACCAGGAACCCTTTTGACGTTTGCGTTTCCTACTATTACCACACCAAGGACAATACGACATACAATGTACCAGACATCGCTTTTGACGACTATTTCGACAACTTCGTGAGTGGCACAGTGCCCTTCGGGGATTACTTCGACCACCTGCTTTCCTGGTACGGACACAGGAATGACCCCAACGTCCTCTTCTTTACTTACGAAGAACTGAAAACGGACACTAGGTGAGTATTTCACATACCATAAATTTCAACCAAGGGCGCTATGCAGGATGGCCCGAGCTTGGCGAAACTCGGGAACTTTCCGACCTCTGGCGACACCCCCTTTTGAACGAGCCAACAGTACGAAAAGGTCAGATCCACCCTTCAGCGCGCGCTGCGTTCCATTGGTTACGATGGAACGCGGCGTCACGTCAAGGACGGTCGACAAAATGGGGCGGTGTTTTCAAACCAGAGGCATCTTCTTTCATTTGTTTGTCGTTCCACTGAGTGCAGAAGTGCACCCATGCAATAAAAGTGCCAGAAAGGTTTACAGATGATATTTTTTAAAGGCAGGGGCTGTTTAAATTCGTTTTGAAGCTTTTAATGTCTGTACTAAGTATCCTTTAGAATAATTAGCATGGTGGCCTCTGAGATTAGTTCCGGCCGAGCACCTTACAATATCGCGACCATAGCTAAACCCGAGGCCACGTGTACAATCATCATGGTCAGCCTGCACATTCTAGCGCGTCGCTCGACTGGCGCGCGCCCTCTTCATCCCTTCATGGTGTGCTCGCTGCCCGAGGACGTGCGCCCGGCTGATTAGCTAAGTGGCTGGGCGGTACACCTAGCTAAATAAGTCAAGAGATGCTATGAACAAGCTAATTAAGCCAAGGCATGCTAAGATCGAGCTAATGAAGCCGTACCTCACTAAGACCATGCTAAAGAAGCCATGTAAAGCTATGACCGTGCTAATACCAGGATAATTAACGCGACGTTAATTATAAGCACGCTAAGTAAACTCTTCCTAATTAGACCTTAATAATATGATGCTAATCAAGATCATGCGAATTAGGTTTTTGTTAATTAGCTGCATACTCATCAAGATCATACTAATTGCACCCGAGGTAATTAATGTCGTTTTAATTAAAACCTTACCAATCAAGGGAAAACTGTTCAATATATTGGTAATTAAGTCCTGTCTAATTAGTATAATCAAAATTAAGACCGAGCTGATGTGTTCTTTACTTCGAAGCGTATACCGAGCAGACTGAGTAGACGACCGACTTAAAACGCTGGAAGAAGCTAGGTGGTCACAAGCTCCTCTCCAGCCTTGCACAAGTAGTAAAGGCTGACCAAAATATTTTATATGCAAAGAAGCTGCTGCTTAGCGTCCACCGCATGAAACCTTTCACAGTCACACGGGCACCATGACAGTCACGAGTTGAACTGGGGCCTTCTCAGAATCAACGAGTTTGTACCCGAGTTCATGCGTCAATCAGTTTGATTGACAGACGCCCGCGGCGAAGATCGAGTCCACCCACCGCGTTTGCGCTTTCCAAGGAGGAGTGCTCACGGCGCAACGCCAGCGAGCGGCATGATTCATTTATCAGCTTGATCGCACAGACTGTGCACACACGCACGAAGAAATAAAAGTTATATCATCACGTGGCTGCGATGTCTCGCATTCAATTTCACCGCGCTCACGACGTACCACTCACAGCCGCGTTGCCGCAATGATGCTAGCGCCCCTGGTGACAACCTGTCCGTATATTTATCCGCAATATTTGATAGAAGCGAAACGAGCTGCACGAGAGTGCAGCGTGTGCACCCTTGTAGCCTTCGAGAGTGGCCATTTCCATGCTGCGGGTGGAACGAAAGAACATGCCCGAAAGTGGAAGAACGCCCACGAACGCGCCTGTGGGAGGCGCAATGCTGAGTTGGCAAAGAGATAGCGCGACAATCACGCTGACGTCGCTGCACTGTTGAGATGTGGACTGAGTGGCGGCGCTGACGTGTTCGCACGCGGTGTTTCTTTGATTACCGCCGCAGATGCCCCACATGCGTTTTTGACGCCACGCTCGATAATGTAGCCGTTTTTGTCAATGCTGCTATCACGCGCTCCGCTCTGTCCTTGTGCCATGACCGCCGCAGTGCGATCTCGGAGCAAACTCGTGTGCCCGAGAAGCTCGGGCCATCCTGCATAGCACCCCAAGGCTCATCTTTAAGAGCTGAAGTTTACTAGTCGGTGTAGTATTTCCGATAGGTGCCTGCGCCTCGCACATCACGTTTGTTCAGCGCAACGACATGTCGCAGCTATAGATTGTTACATTTATATTTCTATTGAATCTGAATTCAGTCCTCGCCTACCACAGCGGACTCGAATGTATCGATTGTCCCTAGGGGTTTGCTAGTGGTACAGGGCCTTCTGTACAAATCAATGACCTCCTAATCTAATCATCCACAGTAGCAAGAGCCAGCAGCACTAGAGGGTATAGTCATTCTTGCTTATAGCCCCATACTGCTTAGCTTTATGCGTGACGTGGCGTTACTTGAGAAACTGAAATCGTTTATACTTTTACCACACCCTGTGTTGTTAGAGGGTACTGTGGGTTCGAAATTGGTGCGATCAGTGCTAAACAATGGAAAATCTTTATGGTGTTCCCGAGGAACGTGTTCTAGCAAAGAACAGCTATGGGCATATTAACGGGCCCGCGACGCAGCAGAAGTCTCTCTGCTGCGTCGCGGGCCCGTTAATATGCCCATAGCTGCTCTTAGAGTCCGGAGACGGTAATGGCACCCTGCTATCTTGACGGCACAATCAATTCGCCACCGTGTAAATCGGGGCCCCACTACAGGTTATGTTCTAGGTTGGCTATATCCGCGCATAATGAAAATGCATTAGTTGGCTGTATTTCGGGACAAATCTGGTACAATAGCCTGGGGTTAGGGTACGCGCCGACCTGAAATAGCCTACCCTTACAATGGCGCTGAATCGGCCCAGCTGGTTATTCATTATCGTAAAATATCAGCGCAAAAAAACGACGAACGAACACACAGACGCAAACGAGCGCTTTTTGTGTCTGTGTGTTCGTTCGTTTGTGCTCGTTTGTGTCTGTTAATCCGTCAATAGTTTTTTGCCCTGTTATTTTACAACCTCCTACCTTCATTATGCTCGGGGTAGGCGTTTCGTGCGATGGGCACAACGGTGATTTCTTCTCGCTCTTCACGAGGAATGGTACAAAAGCGAGAGTCGATTTCTGTCCATGGAATCCTCAACTCCCGCAGGATGTTCCCACTGGAACGCATGGTGGGCAGCCTTGCTAATTGCACCCTCTCTTGTGCCTCCGCAATTTCTTCCAGCTTGTTGTGCCTGCCAAGACGAAACAGTCTCTCCAAGCTCGTGTACACGGGGAGCCCGAGAGCTCTCTTGAGGGCCTCACTGATTAAAGTGTTCAACTTGTCACACTCCGACCTCTGCCATTTGTGCATGGCTGCAATATAGGCAAAGCGGCACATCATGAAGGCGTGCACCGGCCTTAAGAGGTTGTCTTCCCCAAGTCCCTGTTGCCGGTTGGCGATCCCTTCTGTTTAGTCTGATGCCATGGTCTGTTTTCCTGGCGAGTCTCGTTTCCGTAAGTTTATTGGAGCCGTTCGATTCGATCATCATATCTATAGAACCCGGAGGGAGTCCACCTTGAGGCTGAAGCAGCCCTCACCTGTCCAGAGAGATGCTCACGTCCTGTACTGGCTTCCAACCTCTCGGGTTTGGGCCCCTACTCTTGGGCCTGTACAGCAGCAGTTATGATGTTTGCTACGAGCACCGAAGGCCAGTCGGTTTCAGGTAGTTGTCTGTGACCTCAATAGCTTGCTGTGGCACAGCCTCTATTCGTCGGTCGCTGCCTCCAGTACACCATATGGCGATGTCGTTTGCGTTAATCGTGTGTTTAAGGCCATCGACTTCGGAGAGCCTGTTAGACAGACTGATAATGGTGAGGATAAAGAGTCTCGGGGATAAGGCTGAATCTCGTGGCATCCCTCTGAAGCCAAGCCTGACCGAATCCAAAGCGACGTCACCCATCCTGGGAGAAGCCTCTGCAGTAACGTTCTGAACGCTTTTTACTTCTTCATATTTTTTAGTGCGAGGAATGTGCATAACCTCTAAAGCACGCGCGATTCGCACGAAATATCTTGCATCTTCATCGCGTTGATTACGTTTTTTCGCGACTGAACATATTGCGTATGGATAACGCTTAAACCACACGCAATTGTACCATTTTAGTTTTGTCATATGTGTTCTCCATCGGGATTTCTCAACCATGAAAAATTTCTTCTGTCCATTTCCAATGAAACCTGGCACAAGCGACTTTAAAATTCCGTCGCTTTTGCTGAGAAATATAACTCAGCTGTCGAGTAGCTAATCCAGCCATTTGTAATAAAGTAATTTTAGGCTATCTCGCTGTGTCTACTATCTGTGCATAATTTCCCACAGTACGCAAGAAGTAATGAAATGTAACCGGAAAGAGATGGGGAAGATTGCATGACACCATCAGTTATTTTGTTGGGTTAATATTACGTCACTTTTTCATGTATAATATTTTAATAGGACACGAGGCATAGGAAGTTATCATTCCGTGTCGCAGTTACAAGTTTTCAGGGAAGATTCATGATAGCCGTAATTCACTTAATTGAAACTCACAGCATGCGATTATTAACTGCTGACCCTATTGCAAAAACCAGCGCCCCCAGCGTGATACCAGTACGTTTTTTGGCGCTGGATCGCACTGGGAACACTGGTACACGCTGGGATTCACTGGCACTTCGGTGAGCGCACTGGGAAAGAGCTGGGTCGTACTGGTAGGGGCGCTGGCTTGGCCGCTGTGACGCTGGCGCGTACTGGGAAGCGCTGGAAACGCTGGAATTTTCACTGGAGTGCGCTGGTGCACACTGGAGCCTGCACTGTTCCTTCCAGTGCGGCATGCAAGTTTCTGTAGTGTATGCGGCGGAATGTTTCGGTATGTTTGAATATAGAATGTTTGATTCGATGGTACCAATGGATGCTACCCTAACAGGCAGGCCCGTAGCCAAACAATGTTTTCAGGGGGGGGGGGGGGGCACTTGTTGAAAGCCTTGAAAAACACCGATCTTTATTATTTTTCCTCGGTAAACACCCCCTTCCATCCGAATTTCGAGGGGGAGGCCCGGGCCCCTAGCCCCCTCCCTTGGCCAGGGGCCTGCTTACAGGTCCCAAACATTTTCACAACTTCTAGCTTGGCAGAGAAAGAGAATGAATGCGCAAGACATTATGTGATATATATGCGAAATCACCGTCATTTTTATTTTTCCATTTCGAATGCAGAAAAAAATGCGTCAATAACACAAAGGAGCCAACGCTGATTATTTTGCTTTTTAGCTTGATTTTTTTTTCTTCTTATTCACGCAGATTCAATAACGGCGTTAATTCTTGCGGAGCACGTAGCAGCGATGAATGCACGTTTCGTGCATGCGCCGCACATATACCAGTCTGGCATCAGGGATTGCTTGTTGTAATGATTCCATTTTGCAGTGTTTATAAGTCTGAAGGCGCCGGTCCTACCAGAAACAGCAAATCGTTACATCGCCGCACAGTTGGCGAGAAGCAATTCAGCTCTGGCTTCGCAACCCCACCCAACGGAGGCCAGAAAAACAGCCGCCGTTCGATATCACCACACCGGAAACGCATCTCTGGCACTGTTTGCCCTTCCACTTACTTCCGCTGAACTTTAGTTAACCATTAGAAAGGTTCCGAAGCTTGAATGCAGAAACTTCAACCATCGCAACTGCGCTGCGCCGAGACCGGTCCTACCCAGCGAGACTCCCAGCGAGCGTTAGGCCTAGTGTGCCGGCCGTGTCCGTCTACATGTTACCGGCGCTTCGCGCTTTAAGTACACGCAATTCTAAAGCGTAAGAATGACTGTAAAGTACAGTTTGGACATTCGTTAACCCAAATTAACCATTTTTCCTTGTGTACGGTGTCCGCACAAGGAGCGATGACCATCGAAGCGACGCGCTTTCAGCAACGCGCACAAGCTGCCGGCCGCGCTAGCCGGTACTTCTCGTGACTCTTATGTAAGAACGCATAATTTTCAGTCGGTAATTTGGTACGCCTTAGTGAACTATTATAGTGACATACTCCTTTACCGAATTGTATTTTTATTTAGTTGGGCGGTTTCTTAGTTATAGGTATCGATAGAACTGCAAATCTGTACACTGGCACGCCCGCTGTACTGGCGTATCGTCGCTTGCGCGATAACACTACTCAATACTCAATCATGTACGCACCTGTTTATCTAACTAGTCATCATAAAACCTCTGTAAATGTTGACCAGTAGCAAGAGCGAGAAACGGCTATTAAAAAAATCGGCAGTAACAGCCAGCAAACAGTGCCTGCTCTAGGTGTATTTCATATTTTTCGTAGTTAACGTGCGAATTCTTAAAGAAACTTAGCGCTCTTGCCATTATCGGCATGTCATTCGGTACCAGCCGCCGTTCGTTTGTCTAATAAAGACGCAGTTGTTATTTGGAAAGGAAGATCGCGTCTATCGTGACTGTGCGACATGTAAACATGAAGCCGAACCGTGTGTTTGTTGGTTAAATAGTTGTTTTACGCACAGTTCAGCATGTTCCGGCGTGGCGTAGTGGGTAGAACACTGAGGTTGGAATCGGGAGGTGGCAAGTTCGAATCCTGCTAACGGAGACTTTTTTTTTTCATATGGCTTTTTTTTTCTTTTTTTTATTGCGTTAATGCGTTCTATATCACTTCTTGCACTAATATATTTATTTATGGCACATAGGCACCGCTATTTCAACGCTGTAGAGCCGTATTGCGCGGGAGTACCAGCGCCTCCCAGTAAAATGCCGCTCCAGCGTCCCAGTATCCAGCGCGATACTGGGCCCATAATCCGGCATGGCACTGGACGTTGGCACCCAGCGGCGCTGGGTTTTGCAATAGGGGAGAGTAACCTATCGGTTTTCAAAGACAGAACCAGTTCCTTTTGCACAGCACACAGCTCCGCAACCATGTTTTACCGTTTCTCTCCACCAGGGCGCAGATCCTGAAGATAGCCGACTTTCTTGGAGCTGAATACGGCAATATCCTGAGGAACGATGACCACATCATGAAGAAACTGCTCGATGGCTCCGCGTTCAAAAATATGCAAGCGACCGTCGACAGCGGAGGTAGCGTTCTCCATCGCCTTATAGACTTGCCGCCTGAGCGGGCGCTGAAATCCCTGGAAGTGTACCGAGAACCCCTAAGGCACAGATCGGCCAGTAAAGGCGCAGTGCGATATCTGCGGAAAGGCATCGTCGGCGACTGGAAGAACCACTTCTCCGACGAACAGGTGGACAGGATGAAGAAACGAATCGTCGAGAAGTGCGGCCACACAGACGTGATGAATCTATGGGACGGGATCGGTCTTCCACTCCAGTGACATCGTGCGAACATTCGCAACTTAATGTCATGATACCAACTGCATTTGAATCCACCAACGTTGCATCACGTTCGCTCTCAATGGCTATTCGAACAAAAGATCATAATAAGTTACAGTGCCATCGCAATTCGTTTACACGAGCAAATGAGAAAAGTGGACATGCACATTTGAAAAGCGTATTGTTGTTTTTAATGATCACTGAAATGCAGTGTTTCGATGTAGCTTAAGTGCTTCACAAGTAAATACGGCATCGTCGTAACATTTCTCTTTCTTTTTACCTATTAGAACGGTATCGATGGCGCAATTGTTTGACTGTTTTTGCAGGCCGGTATCCCATTTGCGGGCACTCATAAAGACAAAGTCAAAGAAAATCCCGCCGCGAGAGCCAGGTCCCACAGATACAGCAATAAAACTCACGAAAAACGACTCTGTTAATGTGAGAGTATCTTGTGTCCCACGAACATTCTTATTGTTTGCATGTCTCTTATTCAACATTCCGCGCTTGCTGCGTTCTAAAAAAAGAAAAGCTCACCCACCACGGTGTTCTACAGATTAGGGTGCTCGACTGCTGACCCGCAGGTCGCGGGATTGAATCCCGACAGCGGCGGCCACATTTTCGATAGACCTAGGCACAAATGCTCGAGGCCCGTGTACTTAGATTTCGGTGGACGTTAAAGAACCCCAGCTGGCCAACATTTCCTGAGTCCTCCACTGCGGCGTCCCTCATAATCGTATCGTGATTTTGAGATATTAAACCCCATCAATTATTATTAAAAAGAAGAAAAAATTCACACTGCCAACGCAATTGCCGTTCCTTGTTCTCTCGGTATGGTTCCCGTGACGATCCGAAATACAAAAACGATCGTCCCACTTGATGTTTTGACACAGGATTCCTCACAAAGGGTGCGATGTAAAGAAGACAGAACTTCAGGACAATATGAAGGATCGAAGTGATCAAAAATTGTTGAAGAACAGGATGAGGCTGTAGCCAACGTCTCTACAAGTGGACCTATCCTCGTCAAGGCAACAACTTTCAAAGCAGTCGCTGCCTTCACGAAAACAAGTCCACTTGTCGAAACGTTGACACCAGTGACATTAACCTGTTGAACAATAGCTCGTACCTGGCAAGGTGCAACTATTTGTGGTCCTTTTTTTTTCATAAATAATCATGGTCACATTTAAAGGGGCCATGACACGATCGTCCAAGAATTTACAGTCATCAGCGAAAAATAGTTGTTACGGGTGAATCATATCTGTTCATATATGAGAAATGGACTTTAAAAATATTTAAGTGAAAAATTAAGCCCTAGTAGCTACTGGTTCTTAACCCCGCCCACTGCTGGTGACCGCCATTTTGGCAATTCGTGCGTGACGTCATGTTCTGCATGGAGCGCAGCCATCGTCTTCTATCGTTTTACCCATTGTGAATCGTTCAATTTAAACATCAAGCTGAACGAATCTCAAATATATCGAGTGCCATCTCTGCTGAGCATTGAACGAAATCGCTTGCCAGGACGCACGTAAGCAGCTTATTACGTCACGGCTCCCGAGTGCGCCGGTGTTGCCCAACACTCAGGCAGCTGCTTATAAGCTATGTGCTCGACAAGCTGGCGAAATTTCAGCGTATTTAGGGTCAGATGTTTTGACCTTGTTTGTGAACGCCCAAGGATTAAGCCATATTCCATATTTTATTATTGAAAATAAGGTGTCATGGCCCCTTAAAAAGGCTGAATAAGTTAACCGCTATTTCTACTTTAGTTTAATACCTCCTCTTATGAGACGACAGAGAAAAAAACTGACCTGAACTGAACAATGGCCTTTTATGAGTAGTCACCAACAGGTTACTACGATCGACTTTGAAACATTGTAAAATTAGTGTCACTTAGGTTGCTTCATTGGCAATTTGGCCATATCGATCTTTCCTTCTGCGTGGCTATAGCGGAACCATAGGAGCTGAGCGTATACGCTCAGTTCCCTTAATGACCACAGGTATAGAGCCATTTGACTGCTAAATAAATGCCGACATCGCAGCAGTTTGGAATAATTAAGATACATCTCTGCATGATGTGGCATCGGCGCTGCAAAATCCTTCTGTAATGCTTTTAATTCATTTCAATTCATTGCGCTAAAAACCAGTGCTAGCATTTTGTTGCGTTTAAGACTCAATCTTCCTGCGGCATGCTGGCACGTACATATGCCTGCCCCTCTAATAATAGTGCAAAAAAAGTCATAATAATAAGGGCCGCTTTGACGTCAAGTCCTCCAATCTTCCGCATTTTCGAACTTGATCGCTTTCGATCGTTTTTGCAGCCGCATTATCACGTGTATCCTGTCGTATAAAAAGCTTTTTTCCTGGCTGTGAAGATCGAGCTTATATGAGAAAGAGCCCATGCTCACCTTGAGCAATGTATTTTTGTTTTATTTTGTCTCCTGAATGAATAAACTATGTACTTACGCAGCTTGCATGGTTTCCGTGTACACCAGGCACTGCCATGCGAGCGTATAACAGGCCTTCGGCGGGTCAGTAAGATTTAACTACTCGAATGGCGCTCAACGAATCCGTATTCGACTGAAGTCATGTGAATCTAATGTAAGCTTATGATGAGGAAGGGTGTATTGTCTCGCCGGCTAGCACTTTTCCCCCAGGTGACATTGGTGGTCTTGTGGCGTAATATGTGAAGTACATGAGCGCATTGCCGCAAGGGATACGGCCTTTTTTTTTACTTTTTAGACTAACGCCACAACGTCAGGTCAGCTAGGCAATATAATACGATGCGACGTGAATGCTATAAAACCTGGAAACTGCAGCCGTCGTGGTGGTAGAGCGGTTGCAGTACTCGGCTGCTGACCCGGAAAGGACACGGGTTCGATACCCGACCGCTGTGGCCGATATTCGATGGAGGTGAAATATTTTAAGCAAGCAGAACTAACTTTTAATTACTATTGTGAGTCGTACTTACATTAGCAGGAAAAAGTACCTACGGCTACTCCTGGAACAGCCTAGCCCGACACTCTAGCAGAAATTTATGGCATGCATGCCGCAGTTTTGGGTGCGGAGCTCGCATTTACTCGTAGGTTGTAACCGACTGTATGTGGGCGTTAACAAAACACGGGTGGTAGAAATTTCCGGAGCTCTCCACTACGCCATGCCCCATGATGAGATCGCAGTTTTCCCACGCAAAAACTCCAGCAATTTTTTTTTTGTTATTCACATGGAAACGGCAAGTGGAGTTCCTGGAGCTCAAGCAATGAAGAAGGTGTTTTTGTTATGTAATAGGGCAGGAATACGGAACAGATTGGGACGAGGCATATCGAACTGAAAAAATGGCAAAGCGCCAAAGAAAACAAGCAAATATCATTGTGGAAGCCTCACATATTCAACGACAGTGCTATAATTGTGCACCTGTCCCGTTTAGGTCTCTGTTAAGTTCCATCGGAAAACTTCTGCCATGCCAACGGAAAACTTCTGCATTGAAAAAATGTGCAACACTTACATAAATGCCCTGATACTATTTCGTAAGCTAATTTAGCTCGGTCATGGTGTGTTTTCGGCGCAACATAAAAAATGCACCTTTTAGATTGCCTTTGAGCCTCACACTGAGTAACCAGCCTTTTCCAATGAAAAAGATAGTCTGAATGCCTTAAAGAGAATGCGCCCGTATATCAATTCATAATTGTGAAGCGGAGCCACGAAATAAGGCAAAATCCTGAAAGATTACGTCTTATTTCGAGCTGTTCCTTAGTTGTGAATCCATATAAACTCGCCTTATGGTCAGTTCTACTTAACAATGCACAAATGCATCATATTTCATTCAGGAGATCTTGAAACATAATTAACCTACTTGAATTCGAGGGCAGGGTCAAAAATGAACAGCTGGCATAACGTAATTAAATAGTTTATTACGATAACCCGGCTTATAGTCTAAACTGCCCCATACGTTGGAAACAAATTAAGTGATTCTGTACACTCGGGCATTTACCCTTCACCCATGTAATCTCGTTCACGGTATTCTACAAATTGTCGTGTCACTACAGGCTCCACACGGGCAGCTGCGCACAGCCATCCCGTAAGAGAGTACATGGTTTGTTCAATCGTCGTCGTTTGTACAGCGAGGCTGTATCAGGATCAGAATTCACTTTGTTTCCGTCACTCAAATGGGAAGTCCCCCCGGCAAAGCGCTGTCACAGAGACCTTGACAGGACCTGGGGCGATTACAGAAACATGTAATGGACATCGCACAATACTATAACAACTGTAAATTCATACTGTAATTTTGAAAAAAAAAGGAACATGCCTTTTTTTTTTTCAAACAGGCTAAGCACATCCATACTAGACATTATCTCAGAATTCATAATCACAGCGAGACAGAAAAAAAGGACAGACGAAGCAGTTTTTGATGAAAACTATCAGTAAGTGATTTTTTTAGACTTTATGCAGGCCGATAAAATACGATAGAGGGCATGTAATAAAGTAATAGGTTAGAAACGTGTATTGTTTTATCAAATTGTATCACGGACTTCTGATTTGAACATGCCCAGTGGGTCATTTAAGGTAATGTGAGCCTAAGAGGTTGTAAACTAATGGTACGTTGTAGTTGAGGCTAGACTTACGGTAATTTGTGCGTGTACGCACTGCTGGTATTGCTCATGCTGTAGCCAGGCGGGCAATGTTTTGTGTGTTACGCAAGCTTATGTTCGTAGCTGTAAAAGAACAGTTTGTAATCGTATAACCTAAATGCATTAGGCATGTTGTGTTGAACGAATATGGGACAGTTGAGTAACAGGCTTTGGTGTCTCCTGAAGTTCTCAAAGATTCTCAACCCCTGTTTTGCAGCCACTCCGGTTTCCAGCTGTCGGTGGTTCTTATAGTACGACAGACTAAAGTACAAGACGAATTATGTTAATAAAAACTACGGCAGTTAATGTTTTTTTTTTCGGTATGAATGGGATGAATTCTGCGAGCTTGTAGTAGGCAACCAACTGATTTGCCGATCCATTCTTATGCTTAATTATCGTGCGCTTTCCAAAACATTTTTTCTTCAAACCATACCCGGATTTTTTTTTTCGTAGAATGCGCTGCGGAGCTGTTTTTGAAATCTTGCGATAAATTTTTTGGACATTGTTTGGCAAGTGACTTAAAAATGATGCATTTAGTTTTATTTAACGTTTAAAGTTAATCTCTTGGAGTTCAGCCACTACTGAAGTTTAACGAGATAATGGGCACTGTATGAAGTGCCTAAGTGAGCTAAATTTGCTGCGGGAAAAATATTGGTAATTTTAGCATATATTACCAGTTTTAGTGCACAAGGCACAACACATGCCACGTAGTTCTTTAACTTGCACCTAAATCTAAGTACACATGCATGAAGCATTTTAATTTTCATCGAAAATGCGGCCGCCGCGGCTGGGATTCCATCCTGCGACCTTCGGGTCAGCAGTCGAGCATCATCAATCTTTATACCACCGTAGCGGGTAATATATGACAACGATCTTGGGATTTCTTCATGAGGTTCGAGAGAAAACCATTTCAATAATAGAAGCGAAAAGCTGATATGTCTATTGAAATTACACAAGCAAGAATAAATAATTACGCTAATCGAAGTACTCTCAAAGTGCAGCGTAAACATGATGCGGCAGTGAAGTTCATTTTCTTGCTGTCGCTCACTTATAATGGAGTGCACTGCTGATTCGTTCAAAGTCACGTGATATTTGAATCGTGAGATACCACACCTCCTCTGGCCAAACACCATCACAGAGTTGATTTGATGCCAGATCTTAAATGCGTAAGAATTGTGATGTCTACTGAACGAGTAATAATGTAAGCAGTTGCACTCAGTGTGAAAGCTGTGTGAAGTGCGGAGCAGCGATTGATGTCATTCAGCGACGAACTCGCGGAGCGTGTTTTGAGGGGAAAGTTGGTAAGACATTATTATGTGAACGCAAACTCCGCCTGAACAAGACACCGGTGTAGAAGTAGACAGGACGAACGCAGCCAGTGAGCGTTGCTGAAAGATTCGCGTTCCTTCAGCGACGCTCGCGTTCACGGGCAAGCGCGCCCAGGCGTTCCAAACTTGCAGTCTGCTAGGCCTCCATTGTGGGAAACGAAACCTTCCTTCATTTGTGATGCAGTGGCGCCCTCTACCCTCCTTCTTTGTCTCCTACTTTCTGTGTCACATCACTCCTCCTCACGCTCATTTCACTCTTCCGTTCAATCGCTATATTCTACTATACACGGTTATGCTATGCTCTACTTTCTCCTCTCCTCCTAACCCTCACTTCACCTTACCACCCCATTGCTATACACGGCTGTGTATAGCATGGGGAGGTAAGGCGCCATTCATGACTATGGTTTGCTTTACCCTTTCCCTTCCTCCTTTCCATTTTCCCATCCTCGCATCACTCCTCGCCCCCATTTCTCTTTCCGACCCCATTGCTATACGTGTGTCATCATCATCATCGCCATCATCAGCTTGACTACGCCCACTGCAGGGCAAAGGCCTCTCCCATGTCCCGCCAATCATACCGGTCCTGTGCTTTCTTCTGCCACGTTATACTGGCAAACTTCTTAATCTCATCTGCACACGTAATTTTCTGTGTCCCCCCTCACGCGTTTGCCTTCTCTCGGAATCCAGTCAGTTACCCTTAATGACCAGCGGTTATCCTGCCTACACACTACGTGCCCGGCCCATGTCCATTTCTTCGTTTTGATTTCAATTATGATATCCTTAAGCCCCGTTTGTTCGCTGACCCACTCTGCTCTCTTCCTGTCCCTTAAAGTTACACCTGTTAATATATGTATACATGAGTATACATATATTATCCATTGCTATACATGACTATGTTTTACATAGTTATGCCTGCCTAACTCCATACATATCAGGGGTACCAGGTATACATTACCCTCTGCCTTCCTCCTTTCCATCATCCTTGCACTCACATTACTCCTCCTCACCCTCACTTTCCTTTCCCACCCCCCTTTCTATACAATGGCTATGGTATGCCTTGTTTTGCGTTAGTGACAGCATATGATGACAGCATAGGATGACAGCTTATTCCTCTCCTCCTACGCCCTTGCTTCGCGCTTTCCCTTCTCCTCATCCTCAGATGACTCCTTCCTCAGCCTCACTTCCCTTTCCCAACTCCTCGCTATACATGGCTCTGCCTTAGATGGCTATGCTATCCATGGTTTTGCCTGCCTTACGCCAAGTGGCATGAGACGACGACAGCATAAGACAGCATACGACAGCCCGGACCCCTAACGTGCTCCGCACTTAAAATGTGTGCTCTATCGTATACCTGTTCGTCTGTATGTTAGACGAATAAGTCTATAAAGCAACATCCATTTTCCTGGCGGCGCTACGTTTCGAACATAGTGGCCTACGCTGAGAAGGCGATTGCTTTACTTACTGCCTAAACTCTACTTTTTTCGTTTATCTTTAGGGCAAAACCATTCCACGCTTTCCGAGGGAGAATATATCTGTACCACATGAATGCGCTTACCGGTGCTGCATATTATAGTGTAAAAAAGAGGGCAGTTTCCATCGAGGCCTTGTTGAAAATGTTGCCTGATGATAGAATAAAAGTAATCTCTGTGATGAAATGCAAAGCTGATATGGAGGATTGTGCACACCTGGGAAAATTCCTGTTTTGCGAAAAGTTTACCGCCAAACACGCATCTTGTTGGCCTTCGTAACACGTTCTAGCCGGTGACGTAAAATACGAAGGTGTGAAGCGCCGTGCAGGGTGTCGCCCGACAACAACGCCCCAGGGAACGACGAAACAATGAAGTTTTCGACAACGAAAATTCCCGTTAACCTTTAGACCACTTTTTAAGTATTGGCTGGACTTTACGCTTAGGCTGCTCCAAAAGGAGGTTATACGTGAAACCTTTTTTCCGAATGATAGCGGTTCCGGGTTAGGTTGTACTGCATGATCTTTAGCGTGACAGCGCGGAAAAAAAAACAAAATACACGTGGACATGAGTGCTCCGGAGCACCCACTGAAAAAAAAAAAAGAATACAAGTCTGTCCTGATTTTCAGTCGCAGTTGGACAACGCGCGCAAAAATCGAGGTCACAGTGGTCCGCCTCTTTATCACTAGCCGTCCTCGACCACGTCCCGGCGGCCCGCATCGAGCCGCCATACTGATAAGCAAATAGTGGCAGAGATAAGAAAATACTCTGATGGTTTACAGAGCACTTAACCACCTGCCTCGCCTCCATCTTGCCGCAGTTCAATGGACACAGCGTAAGGGAAAGGGTAAGCAAACTCTCAAGGCGAACCGGAGAGAAAGGAAACACGGCGGCACAATTTTCTCTTTCGCACTCCTTCGAATCCGGTCTGGCTTACGTCATTGCTTCCAGACGCGGAAGGAGCCGGCCGATTGAGCCAACGCCGGCATCACGAGTCGGTTGGGAGCTTCGCAACAGTGTCTGGGTTGTTTACAAGGCATCGCTGAGTAAGTGTCACACGATGTCGACTTCCTATTTCCGGTGCAGCAAAACTCGCGATGTGCAGCCGCTTGGGCGGCTACTGTTTAAGACGGGTCGAAAGCTACATATGTTGCGTTATTGAGATCTCTGCCCGGAGTTTTGCATTCTTGACTTCCAGTTGTCGTTGGAATTGTCATACTTGGAAATAATATTAATTGTATTTAAGAGCATCGACAGACTTTCGTTGAGAAATTATGTGCCTGATGGATTTTCACAGGTAAAACTGCATAGTCTGGTATGAAGCTCCCATTGATGATAATGCTGGTATCTTCATGCGTGGCCTGTCTTCTACGGCAGAAATTGTTTTGAAGAAAGTTAGGTGGTAGCTCGAACCAAACTAAACGGCTGTTGCCGTCCTGCTGGAATATTGTGGGTGGTAGTTGAACCACTCAACGATGTCTTCCTTGAATACCATTGTATAAACTTCTTTATAAAGTCAACGTGAAAGCGATATCTGGCAAAAATTCAGGCCGTGTTTTTTGGCTTAGACAGGACGTGCAATAATTTCCTGGGAAATAACCTTACATGTACACTTGCTTTAATGTAGATACAACGATAAACGCGGCTAAAATTTGATATGACAGGTTTATATTTGATAATTTCTGATGAAATAATCCCTAACATTGGCAATACGTACCTATGTGCATGCTGAAAATACACAGGTGTAACACTAAGCGTCGCACAGTCTGTAAAGCGCTTGGAACTGTTCAGGCCGCACAATACTAAACCTTGGTAATTATAAAAGAATCCGCTGAGTTCATGAAAGTGCTCTCATATATTTATATACGCCCCTTTTTGAAAAACAAGCAACTGTTGGAAGTCAGGGTTCGTCATTGCTCACTTTCTTTGCTGTCTTCTGTCGTGCGTTCATACACATCTTAGTTATGCCATTCATCGCATGGCATGCTCAGCTGCGTATTCCTCTTAAGGTCAGCTCGAATATAATGGACCCCCCCCCCCCTCCCCCTGGGATGATATCCATAAGGTTATATTGGCGTCTAGTTATGTTATGTGTTAAGTGTTGGTTACATTTCTGGTTGCGGGGCCGGTAACGTAATCGCTAAAAATTTGTAGCATCTATTTGGCTCACTACTTTGCTCACTACTCATCAATGTCGCTAGAACAAAATGATTGTGCACTTTTATGTGAATATAGAGTAGTAAAACGCCAATTATTATAGTGTAATATGTATGGTACGCGCTTCAAGGCAGTTACGTCTCGTTGTAAATTTTATTCTCGTGGGCATGGTCAAGGGTGAGCAGTTCCAAGATAAAACTGCTCTTGAACTCGTTCGAGAGTCTCACTAGCAGAGGCGTGACTTCCTCTTTAGCTGTTTTATTCAACATAAGGTTATCTCGTGTGTGCCATTTGTAAGCCACCCCTCTTAAAATTCAAACCATTCATTTAACACAAATGAGTTCGGCAAGATAAAAAATTTAAGCGGGGCACTGAACTGACGAGGACGGGACAGGCAGAACACACACGAGCGCTAACTTTCAACACTGATTTATTGGAAGCCGTATCACTGAATATATACATGAAAATGGTGGACACTCAGGCATGCCCAAATGTGGTGGCATCAAGAAATGACAATTCTTTTCTTGATAATGTTAATGATGGTGCGCTAACACATTCCTGGCCTAGCTTCATTAACATTATCTAGAAAAGAATTGTCATTTCTTGATGCCACCACATTTGCGCATGCCTGAGTGTCCGCCATTTTCATGTATATATTCAGTGATTCGGCTTCCAATAAATCATTGTTGAAAGTTAGCGATCGTGTGCGTTCTCCCTGTCCCGTCCTCGTCACTTCAGTGCCGCGCTTAACTTCATGATCATGTGACACCAACAAGGCCAACGATCTACCCTTGCTGAGTTCGGCAAATTTCATCTGGTAACCAAATGTTGTCATGCCTCACTCATACACCTGCGCAGTCACATTTCTTTATTTACTTTTTGATTTGTATAACAACATGTGATACCCCAAAAATGACTTTGTGCATGGCTGACAATAGGGCCTAAAGTAAAATGTGAAGCAGAGGCAATAATGCAAACTTAAAATAAAATTGCAATTGATAAAGATAATTGTCCTTTTAAGACGTAATAAAATATGGAAGCCAAACTTGCGGAACCTAAATTAGTGGTCAAGAAAAATTGTCGCGGAAGGTTAAAGCGGTAGCCCAATACAAAAAAAAAAAGAACTCCAGCATGTTCGAAATTGTGTAAGACTTAAAGGAGATAGCTTGCTTCTCACTTAAGTGGTGTACAATCAATGAGCAGACTTTGTGGAGGACTTTACGTGCCGCCGTGTGACAAACACGCATTAAATTACCTTGATTTCAGTCGATTGCATTCCCACCCCCCACACACCCGTTTTAAGTTTTCTGCAACTCACTTGGTATGCACTTCCTCTGGAATGAGCCCACGTTTGACCGATCGACGATGTCAACTGAAGACGTCACACGACTGCGTCACATTCTGACGCCGTTAGTGCCGTATTTCATGTGGGTTTTTGTGCTGCTTCATACGCTTGTCCTGTTTCACTCAAGGGGCAGCGCAACTATACACCTAAGGATGTCATCTCACAAATATGTGCCATCAAGAACACAGTTATACAGAGCATTCTGATAATCAGTTCAGCAAGTTAAGAAAAGCTCACAGGGACCCCTTTGCAATCGTCACAGACTTCTCAACACGAAAGCCATCCGATGAGGCTATATTAAAGTGCATTCTACATGAACGTCTTAACATTCATTAATTATAACTTAGTGCTCACTTACTCTTCTTTGATTATCATATAATTAACTTTACCTAATAAACTAACTACTCACTGAGATTTCTTTCACTAACATGATGTATCATGATCTTCATGGATATGCGCAGTTATGCCATAACTCCCGATTTTGTGTGTATTTCGCCCCGCTCGACATCATGAGAATTGTTTTGCTTCATTTGCATCACACCGGCTTTTCTCTTCAGGGCCACGATTGCATGAAACATACAAGGCTTTAACATCAATAAATTTTGCAAGTGCGGTTTGAAAGTTCTGGAAGCTATCGCTTAGAGGCTTGCTTGTATGTAACACGGGTAAGTTGCGCCAATAATTTACTCGCTTGGTAATTCAATGAATATGAATAGATTGCGGTGTTACAGTGCAAGATGTTTACCCCTTGGTAACGGTTACTGTGACGTAGAAGGTATCAGAGTGGTTGAACCCGGAGAGAAGGGTCAATAGAATATGTGGAAACACAGTTTATAGAGAAGGCATAGAGGACACAGTTTTCTAATACTGCGTACCATTGAATTCTTTCTCTTTGTCAAAAATGTTCTGCCCCGTGGATTGTTTCAGGGGAGTTTGGAATTATCGGGCTTCATTATGCTAAATCACTTGATACGAGCTTGCCTTTTTAATACTACACTGCGCAACGCCTCCAATGGTGGTCGTATCGCTCGCAAACGAAGCTCTTCTGGAGAGCAGCATAGAAAAGCACGCTGTACTCAGCCGTGCTGCACATTTGTCTAATCGAATACTCAGACGCGGCCCAAAATGTGATACCCCTGTCATCACAATCCTTCCGTTTTTAGATGCGAAACAGCTATTTGACTAGGCTGTGTAACGCTGTCCCCCCCCTCCGTACGTACTAACGCGCCGCAACGCGCTCCCCTCGCCGCAGGTGTTGGAGCGGTGCCAAGTAGGTCACGCCGCAGCTGCGCGTTGACGTCACGCTCCCCTCGCAGTGCACGCTGACGTCACTCTCCCTCGCCTGCCGCGAGCTCGCCCCTCGCCGCCGCAGCCGCAGCCCGACGCGCGCCTAACGTCCGCTTTGAAACATGTCTGTACGTGTCACTTCTCTCTCGCTTCACCCTCTCCACCGCTCCCATGCGCAACGCTGCTGCTTCGCATCCCATCAGGGTTCCCTTTGGGAAGATGGTGTAATTTTTTGTCGAGGTTAAATAAAAGTTCATTCTGAATCAATCCAGAAATTACCTGACTGAATGTTTTGGGCCATTCATGCTTGGTAACACTGTTGGATACTTACATTGCGCCTACAAAACCAGCTCGGGCATTGTTCATTTTTAAAGCAGCAAAACGAATAAAAGGTGCTTTTAGAAGGCAATTAATCTGTTTGTGTGTGACATGGGCACGTATAATCAGCCGACAAAGCAATCGGATTAGGAGACCGTGCGGGCGAAATAAGAACGCAAATTTCAGTAGAATTGCGCAACAACAAAGACACGGACAAAAGAGAAGAACCCACACACCTAGCGCTGGGTGAGTCTCCTTTGTTGTCCGTGCCTCTTTTTTGTTGCGCTGTTGTACTGAAGTAATACATTACCCAATTGCCCAGAATGATGCTCTCCTTAGAACCACAAAATTACATTATGCTGAGACCTAATGCAAATGCGACCTAAGCATGTGATTCTTGGTGATTTGAAGTGAACACACTTGTGAACCTGTATCCACTCAGCCAAACGTATACTCAAAGTATGAACTTTGAGAGAAGACACTCTCAAGTTTAATTTCTGTAGAAAATGTTTTATGCGCTATGTCCTTCAAATTTGCTTATATTTAGAGTTACACAACCACATGTGTTTTCTAGGCTGACCTTCAAATTTGCATATATTTAGAGTTACACAACCACATGTGTTTTCTAGACTGATAGACTCCTAGAATAGCAAGAAGTTCCATATAATGATTGAAGAAAGCAATTCGTTTTCGATTTCATTTCTTCCAGCAGCGCGAGAAGTACAAGGGAGAATAAGTTCGACTTTTTTGAAGGGCAAGTGCCATGCAGCGAGTTCCCTACAAGCATGTCGACGGCTATTGCGTGAATGCCTTTTTCAACGATGACATTGTTCGGTCAGCTCTGTACTACAAGCCGGAACCAGGCGATGTCTTCATCGCGACGTACCCGAAATGTGGAACTACCTGGGTCCAGTTCATCGTCCACGGGATATTCAATCGTGGTTCCTTCCCGAAGGACTCCCTGGAGTTCATGCTAGCTTCGCCGTTCCTGGAAATGTTAGGAGCCGAAGCCGCGCAGAAGATGCCACGGCCTGGAGCCATCAAGACACACATGCCTTTCGGCAAGGTTCCCTACTCCAAGGACGCCAAGTATATCACCGTCGCTAGGAATCCTTTCGACGTCTGTGTTTCCTTCTACTACCACACCAAGGAGAAGCCATCGTACGATGTACCGGATATGACGTTTGATGACTACTTCGAAAACTTCGTACGCGGTACCGTGTCCTTCGGGGACTACTTCGACCACCTGCTGTCCTGGTACGAACACAGGAATGACCCCAACGTTTTCTTCCTGACCTACGAAGAACTGAAAAAGGACACTAAGTGAGTACCTAAAATAATTTATTGAATTATTACGCGAGTTCGTATGTGAAAAGTATGGTTATTCGTTGTTACTGTATTATAGCACTCCCATATCAACCTCTGCTCCACGTTTTCATTCTTTTTCTTCTATAACCTGGGAAAACTATAAAGGTTTACTTCCTTACGATTAAAATATTCATTTGGCTTGCCTATACGGCTGGATACTTGATTCTATGGAAATACCCTAATCGAGAGAATGAAGGGGCTACCGACGCATAAAATTAACGCCGTAAGGCGATTTATCGGGTAGCTCGATGTGCTAGGAGAGTAACAGGTGAGAATCGTTCCCTCGTGTGAGAATCTTAGCCGCTTAGCTTGTCTAACAGCCGATTTAAAGGCTCGTTTTTTCGGCAGACACAACGTTAACTGACAGTCAAGCCAACGAAATTATGGTGGATGTTACTTGAAGTAGTTATGATATAAATGTGAAAAAAATGAAACTGAATCAAAAGACAACTACGTGACTTACACAGGCTAAAACAGAGTTTTCCACACTCGCCGTCTCGGCTACAGGTCACGCTGACTCACACTCCGACGCTTAACTGCAGAGATATACGCATTAGGTGGACGGGAAGACGGCTGATACCGTCGCTCAATTAGTAAAGCATCGTACACTGTGCTGGAAGGTTACAGTTTCCGTCCTTGCCGGCGGCTATTTGTCTTTTCGTCTACTTTTTTCTTCACATTTCTAATATACTTCAAAAAAAATTCCCCTATGCTTTCCTTAGCTTCATTGTCTGTCAATTGTTATTAGCTTGTGCAATGTTTCTTAGCTGATTGATAAGCATGTTTGGCGGCGTACTTGTAGCCATCGGTGTACCAAATCTGTACAATATGAGTCGCGTTTCATACAAATGAAGCGGTGTCCAACGCGCAGGATACCCTGCATATGAATTCTTCATATCTTGATTGCTCCAGTCGGCCAATACACCTTCTACGTCGCGAGTGCTGTCGACGGCACAACTACTTAGCGTTGAGTGCTAGAAAGTAGTGATAAGAAAAAAATAGGACGGTGTTTGCTGCACGACGTAAGCGAAATTCTTCATGAAAGAAGGGACACGACAACAATGAACTATCTATCTATGTTACGACGCCGACATGATAGCGTGCTAAGTGTATAGCGCGTGACAGGAGTGTCTCCTCACCTTTTTTTTATCTTTTACACGTGCGGCTGGTGGCCTACTTTTGCATTAAAGATAACTGGAATAAAAGCCATGCATCCCTAACAAACAGAACATTAATTTTGGACCTCTGAATGGCAATAGGACACCGCATGTATTCAAAGTATGTGCGACACGGACACTTTATCCCGACACGCATACTGCAGAGCCGTTGTTTCCGATGAAATGAGGCGAAACTGCGAATACTCGGCGTCATTTTTTACCCGACGTGGCGCAAGCATTAGCAGGTCCAACTTGTCACTGTGTCATCGAAAATTAACCGAACGATGTCGATTTCTTCCTTCATTGTCGTCTGGCATAATCATAAAAATGATTTGTTCTAGTGACTTCATTACCGCAAGTGTCTCTAGTGTTCCAGGTTCATTGCCATTTGTTGCTTGTCGCGTGTTTGCTTATAATATGTTCCGTCATCTGCCTCGTTCTACCAGGCTCGAAGTATTGTTTCCCAAAATAATATCACTCCTCCTAGAACTATAGAAAGAAATGCTGGTGTGAGCGAAGCTTCAAAAATGACGGACAACGTAGCAAGATGAGTGCTCTTGCAACCACAAAGGTCAACAACAGTCTCACTTGAAAAGGCCAACACAGCGGAGAAAAATCCGACGTTTTTTTTTGTATTTGTTTTCTTTCCCTGTATTAAACAATATTCTGTTCTTTCATCTGCGTCGATATATGCAGTAATAAGTGTTGCCCCAACATAAAATTGCGCGTACCAGATGATATCAAGAAATGCCGGTGTGCACGATGCTTCTAAATAATAATAGTAGGGATAAATAATTGCTGAGGTTTAGCGTCCCAAAATCATGATATGAATGTGAGAGACGCCGTAGTAGAGGGCAGCAGGAATTTCGACCCCCCTCCAGGTTATTTCACGTGCACCTAAATGTAAGTAGTCGGGCCTCGACCATTTTCGTCTCCATCGATATCGTAGCGCGACCGTCGCCAACACGCTCTTGTCCCAGGTGTGAATCCCGAACTTGGATGATTCTACGTCAACGTAAAAGGTTCTCTTCTCCAAAATCAGGTGCAATTTTTCGTGCAGCTTTCTGCTAAAAATTACAGGCAGAGAGTGTATTTCTTACAGTGAAAGCCGTTATGATATCACAACAGGGGTGCCGTAGTTACATAGAAAAATGTAACTAGAAAAATGTACAACTAGATAAATGTAACTAGAAAAATGTACATAGAAAAACCTGAAACTCATATGGTACAACGCAGATTAGCCGATGACAGTGTAACAAATACTACACTATTGGGCAATTTGCTAGTAGAATGTACATCAGTAGCTCTGCTTATCATTATTTCTGCTTATCAGTATCTCTGCTTTTTCTGGAACGATTACTACAACAGCCTGTCTTTTTGTCTAGCAAATATAAGCAACGTAAATATTTTATCAAGGATGTCTAATACGCTTAATATACCTTGTTGCAAACAGCTTCCTGAAAAACTAATTTTTTATAGTGTAAGAAATGTCGATGTTTTCTTATTTATTATTTTTGTTTTCTAGGAACAGCAATGAGTGTTTGTTCGAAAAACATTAGGTGGTCTCTATTAGCATGGGCTGCGTTCTATGACTTGTTATTTGGCGGCATTGAGAAAGAAACAACTTTTATTTTTCTTGCTAGCGGTGGAAAACAAATATCGGTACCTCGCAGTCACGGCTACTAACCACTCCAATTTGATCGTGAACTACGGAGAAGCTTCGCAGCTCACAGCGCGTGATAACATTCTGCTGTCCCTTTTACTGCAGCCGGTGTATAAGGCAGTTGCTGCTGTATCACGCGATTCATCATGTGTGTTTTATCCGTTCCATCTCTGATAGGACGCAGATCCTCAAGATTGCCGACTTTCTCGGCAGTGAGTACGGAAACATGCTGCGAAGCGACGACGAGCTCATGAAGAAGCTACTGGACGGCTCTGAGTTCAAGAATATGCAAGCGACCGTGGACAGCGGAGGCAGCATTCTCAATCGCCTTCTTGACCTGCCACCCGAGCGGGCGCTCAAGTCTCTGGAGGTATTCCGGGAACCCTTGAAGAAGAGGTCGGCCAGTAAAAGCGAGGTGCGATTCCTCCGGAAAGGCATCGTCGGGGACTGGAGGAACCACTTCTCCGACGAGCAGGTGGAGAGGATGAAGAAGAGAATTAGCGAGAAGTGCGGCCACACGGACGTCATGAAGCTCTGGGATGGGATCGGTCTCCCACTTCAGTGACACCCTTTCGTAAAGGTACGTCTTAAGCATCATGCAACTTGATGCCGATAACTTCATCTGCATTTTGAACCAATACCGCGCGGACACGTTCGCTTTCAATAACAATTAAACTCTGTTTGAGGTTTCGTTTCTACCTACTCCAGAAATGTCATTTTTAGATGCGAAGCATCTTATGCTCGGGGGTGTGTCTGTCCCTCCCGCGTCCCGCGTCCGGTCACTTTCATGAAGCAGGGAAGCACCAACTATGCGAACCAGTCACTGTAGTACAATAAGGCCGTCAACCACCACCACAGTCACCAGAGTCATAACCGACAGCACAGAGTGGCTGCTTAGCAATGGCTAGGCGTGTGGTGGGTGCAAGCAAAGAATAACACGCACTACCGGTGGTGTCTGTCGCCCACGTTGACTCCATTCCTTGATCTTGCTTGCATGTGCTTGCGGAAGGCTTTGGCCGTCCCTCCTTCCCGCGTGCAGCGTTCCACACCCCATCTCCTACGCTCCCCCCCTTTCTCTCCTCTAGGAATCCTCTACTCTGCGGGGTGGCGCCCGCGTCCCGTTGACTCCATTCCTTGATCGCGCTTGCGTGGGGGCTTTGTCCGTCCCTCCTTCCCGCGTCCCACACCCCCCACAGCGCATGCGCGTCTCCTTCCCCTCTCTCTCCTACGGTCGCCCCCCGTTCTGTCCTCTAGGAATCCTCTACTCTATGGAGCGGCGCGCACGACAGGTGCTCTCTCCTCTCCTACGCTCCCCCCTTTCTCTCCTCTAGAAATCCTCTGCTCTACGTAGCAGCACCCGCGTCCCACACCCCCCACAGCGCATGCGCGTCCCCCTCCCTCTCTCTCTCTCCTCTCCTATGCCCCTCCCCCCCCCCCGTTCTCTCCTCTACTCTAAGGTGGTGCGACAGGTGCATGCTCCACTGGGGGGCGCCACGGTAGTTCCGCGGTATGAAAATGACGGAGCGCGCGCGCCTCATTCTCTCTCCTGTGCAGCGCCGCGATGAGCGCTTGGGCCGCTGGCGCGAAACGGGAGCGGCGACATTTCTCCCGTTCAAGCCAGCCATCTCTCTTCTGCTTCGCATCCACACGTGGTTCCCTTTAGAGGGAGATGGGGAAATTTTTTATATATTTTTTTAAAGCTACTATCGTGCTCAGTATGAGCTACGCCGCAGGAGCTCGTGGTCAAGCGCAATATAAGGTTGGGCAGTTGCGCCGATAGTGACATTTTTTCTCGTTATCAGAGGGAAAGTTGGCTGTTCCTTCGAGTTCACATCTCCTACAATTGCTTTCGTTTCATGCTCTGGTGATATTAGTACCTTCGACAATGACAACTTCCAGGGTGAACGCAATCAAGCAAGCAAACTTTTACGCTCTCCCTTGTTTTGCCATCTGGTGATATCAGCTTCGAAAACGAAAACTTCGAGGGCGAAAGCAAGCAAGTGGTGGCAACGCGCACTCGTATGAAGAGCCAAACTCTCTCCCAATAATTGACAAATATGCCACGATTGGCGCCACTGTACAACCTCGCATAGCACTCAGCCACGCGCTTGCGCGGTATACCTCATACTCATCGCGATAGAACATGGACTCGGCTAATGTTTTTTCGTGATACAAACGAATCTGCAACATAGTGAAGTGCTCTCGAACGTAGTGAATGTTACCTATTCATTATTCTTATCTACCGTTATTTTTTTTTCCATTTCCCCACAGTGAGTGGATGTAAGTTATTGCAATGTGAAGCTCCACAGCTGCGCTTTCATGGGAAGGTAGGTGACGGCATGCAGCGCATTGCTGAATCCTGAACACTTTGCAGGGCAAAAGCCTCTACAGGTGCTCTGCGGTCCTGTCTAAGCGAATAGGACGCTTCTCAATTGTGTCGTCTGGTCAAAACACTCTTACATCGCTGTCTAATTGTATCACTTTCATTCGTTACTCTTTCTACCCGACGCAGATCATTTCAAAGTCCCCGTATATTTATCATCTACATTGCCATCAAACTCACTTAGCTGTTGCTGTCATGCTGCCTTCATGATAACTTGATATTACTCTAATAATGTTCTATGCTGAATAATATACACGTGGATATCAGAGCACAACGTATTGTCCTTAACTTGGTTTATTAAACGTGTCATTTTTGAATGTTTTCGCCATACAGGTTCGTAGTATAGCTGAACACACGACGTGTACAGATCACTAGTGGTACGAAGTGAGGGCTTCACCTCCTTGACTATCACAAACAAAAATCCACAAAATATTACATGATATTGCTACTAATACGGCGTGAATTAGCGCTTTGAGCTTCCTGCCATAAGAAATTAACTTTCCCGGTTGCTGCAATTTTATTATTCATGCATAAACTCCCCAGCAGTATTGCTTTATAATTGAAATAAGCTGAGGCAGCTGGTGATGACCAAATGAATCCCTTGTTCATGCTCCCGCACATGACAAACTAACAGGACCACAAAGGACAACCATTAGACTGTAACTCAACTTTAATCGACATACAGGGTGTTTGAAGAAATGTGTCCACTATTTTTTTAAAAATCAGGAAAATGCGGTATTTGCTCGCTGTCTTTACAGTTGCTTTTTCTGTAGCGGCATGCATCTGAAGATGGTTGAAGACATGATTTGTGACAGTAATTAAGAAAGTTACATTAATTAACTTTGTAATTAGAGCAGTTAAGTGGTTAAGTCCAATGGGAGAATTGAAGTCCTTTATGCGAAGAACCCATTTCAGCTTTGAGATTTCGAAAAAGCGGCCTCTAGGAATAATCGCGAAGTAATGAAGTTCTCCCAAATTCAACGGCGAAACCGAAACCGAAACGCGGAAGAGCGCAACTGCCATATTCGTCTGAGACGTCCACAATGAGTGCACGTCATTATATCCACCATCAACCGACTTCTTGGTTTGAATGTGTGGGCTGCGCTTGCAGTAGTAGCACGCATGACGCACATACGTTAACGAATGGGGAAGAACTTTACCTCTGTAACCGTTGTCTTGAACAGTGACGTCATTCTAGGCGTCTGCTTGTTGCGCTCATCGGTGCTTGGGTTTCCGTTTCGCCGTTGAATTTGCCTAAATTTCATTACGCCACAATAATTAATTAGGCCGCTTTTTCGAAATCTCAAAGCTGAAATGGGAATCATCGCATGAAGGACTTTAATTCTCCCATTGGACTTAACCACCTAACTTCGCTAATTAAAAAGTTCATTAATTGAACTTTCTTAATTACTGTCCGAAATCATGTCTTCAACCATCTTAAGATGCCTGCCGCTACAGAAAGGGCATATGTGAAGACAGCAAGCAAATACCGCATTTTGCAGATTTAAAAAAAAAATAGTGTACACATTTCTTGAAACACCCTGTATGAGACACATATATTGTAACGGCCACTAAACACGCGCGAAGAAATATGCACTTAACACTGCTTTAATCTAACGGCCATTGCCGCCAGCCTTGCCGTTCCAAGCACTTTGTCTTCCTTGTTCTCCCGCTAAGCCGCTGTCCCACTAGCATTCACTTTGTCCCGTAACAATATACACTTGATTTCACACACGCAAGTGCTAAGTCTTTAACAAATGTACAAAGAGATACCACCCCGCATCTTTGCCAGCCCCTCATAAGTGGTCCTTGGTTGTACAAATAATATATATATTTTTTTGACAACGCAATGAACGGAATGCTAACACACAGGTCACCCGCCCTGGAAATTTCGAGGCTCTCTATATACTATCTGCCTCTTCCTCAGCACAGTGTAGAGGCACTGCGACGACAATTGAGTATCTCTTGTATGCGCCGGGGATCGGGCGTAAGCGGATGCGAAAAGGAGACAGTAAGAAGGCTCACTTGATATGGCCAATTTCCTCTTCACGTCTCCTCCCCAACGGCGAAGGGTATTTTCTCTCTCCTCTTTATCACTCACTCCCTCAGCCCCTCTCTGTGGCAGCGAACAGCCGCGTGGAACGAAGCCAGATCGGGTGGCTATTTTCTGCATCCTAGTGCCGTCGCATCGCGGACCTCACCGTACACGTGGTTTCTGACGGTAAGGGGATGTGTCTCGAGTTCTTTCAAGCTCTCTTTTGCATCGCGACCCATACCAGCATAGACAGCATTGATAAACAAACGTCAATTACCGTATTGGTATGAAAAATCCGTATACAGGGGTTGTGCGCTCGAGCTGAGGTTTCAACAAGCCGACCTACTTCCTCAAGGCTAGCATTGATTTCCTTAGCGCTAGCGTTTATATGCTTCGTACCGTCTCCTTCAGTCCAAGCAAAGGAGGGGGGAGAGAGTAACTGTGGATGCGGGGGGAGCGGGAGGGGGGGGGGGGGGGTCGTCGTGACGAATTGTGCGAGTAAGAGGAAGAGGTATTCCGCGAATAAAAAGAAAACAGAAAAAGAAAAAAAGCAGTGGGAGGGGAGCGGGGTTCGACGTTTTTCTGAATCATGGCTGTCGAAAAGAAGCACCACCTAACAATGGTAGGTTTGAAATTCCTAGGAGGAGCTTTAACTCTCATTGGTTTTCGTTGTGTATGTACCATAAAGAATGGATTCAAGATCCTCCTTAGAAACGTTTATACCTGCTGGCTGGAGCGTATTGAACTTGTGAATAAGGTATGACTATATTTTTTTGTGTCTTGTGGACCGGAAGTTTGACTAAAGTATGTAAAGTTTCAGGCGGTCAAAGTTGTGGCCAGCTACATTACAGTGCTGTGCCACTGCTTTTGGTAATTTCTTTGCTGTGTCCGCGCGACGACCGTTTAATCTAACATTAAGAGGCTGTCCCGTGTAAGCATTGTACTGTTTGTGACAATACCAACATTCCATCATGTACATAACATTTGAACTAGCGCAGGTAAAACTCGATTTTATATGATGCCTTGTTTGCAGTGTCACGGGTGATCACTCGGTATTGTTGGCTGTCTGTTGGATTTTTGTGAAACGTCGTCTTTAATTTTCCTGCTTCAATAGATACTGTCCTTTCTAGGAAGTTATTTTCATGGGGAGGATGGTGCATGGTATAACTTAATACTAGAGTGAAACATGTTACAGACATAAATGAATGCGTTTAGAGCGCTTATATCGTGTTCTCATATAATAAATATGCCGTCTATATGGCGAAGATAGATGGAAGGCTTTACTGGAAATGATTTAAACAGCTCCGATTCTAAATGTCCCATAATAAAAATGATGGCGTATGTTGGTGGAAAAGGAGTCCTGATACTAGTACCGAAAGTTTGCAGGTAGTAAGATTATTCAAGTTTAAATTATATAGCGTAAGAACTAATTTCAGTAGCCAGAGGTGCACTTGAGCATCATGTGTTTGCTTGATTTCTATAAGCGACTTGAAATCCGTTTCAATACGTTTCAGTGATCGGTATATCCGTATGCAAGGAGCATACATATAGTATAGTTAGAGTGTACTAGAACAGGGGAGTGCTCGGAACGGCCGCAGCATCAATGTAGAGAAAGTGAAGCCCTAAGAGGGTCAATCCGCTTGAGGCGCTGCGATCGGTACTATGCAATGTGTCGACGTTTTAAGAGTTGCGCGCGGCCCCACCAAAGTGGTGCAAAGATAGAATGCCCGCTTCCCATTCGAAAGGCCCGGGTTCGAATCGCAGCTGTAGATGTTGAGTTTTTATTCTTTAGTGTAACTTCCTATATTTGTATTGTTTTTTTTTCTTTTTTCTTAAAACTAGGTGCAATTGGTACGTATTACCACAGAAAGTAACTGAAATGTGAAGTAAAATACAAGATATTTGACAGTGAGAGTCATTGTTTGCAGCGCCGCCGCACGGCATTCAACAAAAACGTAAAGTATGGCTCTGAAATTTTTGCGAATACGAGAAATCCCGGAGGACATACTTGACGTATTTCTTGAATAAGGTGCGGCGGCGCTGCAAATAATTACGCTCACTGTCAAATATCTTGTATTTTACTGCACATTTGAGTTACTTTCTGTGGTAATACGTACCAATTGCACCTAGTTTTAAGAAACAAGAAAAACCAATACAGCTATAAGAAATTACACTCAAGAATAAAAACTCAACATCTGCTGCTGCGATTCGAACCCGGGCCTTTCGAGTGGGAAGCGGGCATTCTACCGCTGCACCACTTTGGTGGAGCCGCGCTCAGCTCTTAAAACGACGACACATTGCAGACTACCGATCGCAGCGCCGCAAGCGGATTGACCCTGTTAGGGCTTCACTTTTTGAAGCTCGTTCCGGGAACTCCCCTGTTCTAGAACACTCTAGTATAGTGTTACCAGAAAGGCCTGATCCGAGAGTGTTTGTGTTTGGTTAATGGAATGTATTTTTCTGAGGAAATGACGTGTATCTTCAACGAAAGACAGTGGGGTAAATAGTATATTAGATTGGCGATTATTTAGAAATTTTGATAGCGACTCAGTAGGCGTGTATTGCATTTAGATATTATAGCATTGCCGAGGACTTGCGCGATGAGCAGTTCACCTATGGGAACCTTATGAATCTTCGGAAGAAGGTAGAAGCGGCCTGCGTGCATGATTTTTACTAATGCGCCAGTAAACGACGCATTGGTAAAAAAAAAGATAAAGAAAGAAAAAGAAAAGCCGACGAAGGGGAGTTGCGAAAGCATTGCGCAGGCGTTTGTGATACCTTGCTGACCGGACAATGCGTCCAAGTAAACACAAACACACACTAGCAGACTTCCAGCGTACGCCCACTATTTCTTTCCATCCACAAAAATGTAGCACCAGCTGTATAGCCAAAATGCCACATAAGCCGTCAATTACTAGTGCCTTTTGTGTCAATTAAATTTTCTAATATAGCTAAATATTCTAATGAGTTTCTCGTTTTCACTATTTGCCCCACCTTACCCAGTAGCGCTTCAGTTCTGCGTCGCGTGTTGATGTCTGTCGCAATAAGTTTTCTGGCACTTTTTGTCCCAGGTATAGCGACCGATGTGACTTGAGCATCATATCGGCTTCGCAAATGCCTTTCGCTTGAGTTCCAGCATTCGACGGCATATGCAGTCATTGACGTAACATTTACGGTGCCTGTCACCCGCGTGAAAATCAACGGCAGTCACTCTTGGTGTGCGGTGAGTCTAGGTGAACTTAAGATTGTAGCTGACTGGGCTAGTTGGTTATGCATACTTAAATTAACAGCGCAAAGAATGGACATCACACAAAGGAAAGACACAGGACAAGCGCTTGTCCTGTGTGTTTCCTTTGTGTGGTGTCCGTTCTTTGCGCTGTTAATTTAAGTCTAGGTGAACGCTGTGTCTTGGTGTTCTTTTTTTAGAGTTTTTTTTTTTGGCGTCGTGTATTGGCGCCAGCGCCGGAAAAAATAATAGTATTTACGGAGGCTCTAACGTGCGATGCCTTACTGGTAACAGCTTGTTTGATCTGTATTCTAATCGGCTGTTACAGTACAGTAGGGTATTTCGCGTGAAAAGCCTTTGGACACGATACTACACTCATTTTGAAAGCGCACAGCTTATATTTGTGTTGTTTGCGGAGTCCTACTTAGAATCCTCTGTGGACGTGCATTTATTGAGGAGTAATTGAGCAAAACGGCTGATTAGTGCTATGAATCGCTTGCTTGTAAGCACTGGTGGTGTATTTCTGCTGGCAGTAACATCGCCTGTTCCTGCAGGCGCGTCAAAAATGTGTAGTCATGTCACGAAAGTAACGTTGATAAGCTAGGGGCTTTTTAGATGAATGACAGTCGCTTTATTGCCTAAGAAGCCAAGGTGGTAGTTCGAGTAAATGTTAACATTTCGCGCTGAGCTCGGGACTTTTGATTTTCAAGTGAATGTCTGTCTGGGCTGCGGTAACATTAAGGCAAACATCGTATTGTGCAAAACATGAAGTCGCACACTGATGCGTTCTGATAAAACTGTGGCCTCTTCGGTAAATGGCCTTGACCCTTTGCCTTTCTCATCACGAAGTTCCATGAGGCAGCAATGACACACGAGCGTCAAGCTTCCCGACCTGCAGCATGCGCTTTCCGCCGGCATATGGCTTTAGATAATAACGGTGACGAGCAGCTGTGCCTCTCTGCAAGTTTCCGGGTAAAAGTATATATCCGGTCGCCGTGCCCGGCACTGTGTTTGCGGCTACAGAAACCCAGAGCAGGTTTTCGCGTGTCATTAGCGAACGTACGTATCCAATTTATGCTCTCTTTGCACTACTATTACGACTGCATATCGCTGCATGCAATCGGAGAAACGTTTGGTGTGTTGTTCGCGCCGTTTCATACCGGTATGCTTGGTGTCTACATGTTCACGAGCCTGACGTTGTTTGCGTAGATGCATCCAACTTCTTTGGGCGTCTGCAATGATATCAGTGCTATGATACCACGGGCAAAATGCATAAAACGCAAGCGGCTGCAGAATTTCGAAGCTGTGTCTCCAGAAGAAAAATTCTGCCACGGCGTTTCATACCTTTGCCCGAGGTATCCTGAGAACTGAGCGTACCGATAACGAAAGCAGATGCCCGAAGTAGTCGGTGCATGTTCCGACCAATGTAGTTGCTGCATGTACCAAACTTGATTTCAGGCTTTGAAAAGCTTGCGACAACTGCAGGCCAACGTAGCGCTTATGCCGATGTATACCCTGTTTCCTTCAAAAGACGCATGGACTACATTGGCCCACGGTACGTGAGCGAAAAACACGTGCCAGATAATGGTTTAATTAGTAGACTGAGGAAACCAGAAACCAATTTGGAATGCTTTACGGCCGCGCATGATAACTGTGTTCATAAGTGAATAGGCGCTAAAGAGAGCCACAAAAAGATAGGCGAAAGAAACCCACAGGACACCATTTTTTTCGTGGCTGTCTTTCCGATTCTTTTTATTTAAGAATCAGACCCAACTCGCCCAAATTTCAGTTGTGCTACGTATGTTCGATTCCCGGTTTATTTAATGTGCTGTCGGGACAAAATCATAACTTCGTTATTGTTACGTGTATTCATGCTTAAGTATTGCTTGGCTGTCCAACACCATGTTACGTGTGTTCTTGATACCATGAGCGCATGACTCAAACTGCTTGAAGGCATCGAAACTCGGGCCTGTAACGTGGTAAAAGAGCGCTTAAGCGCGATGTCACGCAAGCTGTCGTCAGTTGCGCCCATATAGGCGACCGTAGATTAAACAAAATGACTGTCACGCTCATGCTACTACGGTATCGGTGCTTGTATACCCAACCCACTCATTACATGTGGGGCTAGAAGGGCTATAAAGACACGCGATGAGCTTGGTTTGTGGAACGACTGAGCTGACTGAACACACCTTTGCACTCCGCTCAATAGAGCGTATAGAGAGGCATCAGCAGCTATAGACTCAATGCGAAGACTTCCTCGACGGTGAGGAATTCGTCACTCACACTTGTTGAATTTGGCTGCCGAATAATAGAATAATGGACGTCGTGAGCATCCTCTGCTAGCGGGGTGGTGACCTGTGCCCCACCGAGCTTTATATCAGCTCAATAAAGCTTTCTGCTGGGCGAGTTCATACTTGCCAGGAAAAATGGTCGTGTGCGAACTAGACAAGGACGCAGAAGGCACGGACGAGCTCCCGTTCGTGTCTTCGGCGTTATTGTCTAGGTTACTCGCAACCATTTTTCTTTGCATCTATCTCGGTGCCTGTGTTGTGTGTTTCGGTGTACTTGTATTTGTACTTGCGCACCGCACTATGGCAATCAACAAGCAGCAACTAGCTCAAGAAGCCCTCCCTTTCATTCAGTGTTAAGCACACAACTTTTTTGAGGGGACAGGGAACAACATAAAGAAGCGCCAACTTTAAACAACGTTTTATTCGAAGTCCGGATAAAAGATATACATGCCATCACAGACTCAGACATGCTCATACGTTTAGGTGTCAAGGAATGACAGTTCCTTTCTAGCTAATGATAACGAAGGTGTACTGATACAATATTGGCCTAACTTATGTATAGTGGAGGATTCAATATTCAGCCGTCTGATTTCATGATGGCGCTTGCGAATAATAGAACATTTATGAAAGAGGAACGAACACACACGTGCCACAATGCACAGGTAACAAGCCATTGCCACCCTTCTTAACATTGTTACTGCGCTCTCTGAGCTTTAGTTGAGGTACCTCTGCGTTTGCTCCTCGTGGTTTCAGCCAAATGACAAGGGAATCTGGTACACAACACTTTCCTTGCATGCCACTTCACGTGTTCTGTGAGTCTTATCACAGCCTCCTTTTGTTGTTAATAGCTCGGTTGCTGCGTCTGCACTGTTTTCCCAGCTCGTTTGGGGCCGTGAAGTCCACGCTTATATTCACTGAAGCAACCCACATTTTGTTCTGTTGCGAGATATCTTGTGCCGAAAGGGCATGGTTGCAAAGCTTTCGCGGGCCATTCTAAACGGCTGCTGCATTCTGCCGGCAGCGTCAATGGAATTTTTTTAGCAGGGCATCTGCTACAGACACAAAGTGTTGGTCAGCTTCAGGGGCGTAGCCAGAAATTTTTTTCGGGAGGGGGGGGGGGCACCGCCTTGATTTCGGGAGGGGCACCTCCTTGAAATGGTCATTTTTCGCTCTGTATGCCATGGCGAAAAAAAATTCGGGGGGGGGGGGGGGGGGGGCACGTGCCCGGTGTGCCACCCCCTGGCTACCACTGGTCAGCTTACATGATCATGAAACGGCGCAACGAAAGGACACAAAACCGGCGCTTGTCTTTCTGTCTTCTTCGTCAGTGTTTGGTGTCATTTCGTCGCGCCATTTCATAATTATGAACCCGTGACCAATTCGGCCAACTATCAGAGCTACAGAACGTAGTAAGCGTAGCCTACCTTTGCGCTTAACACAGTATGTTTCACCAACAATGCCAGAAATCTACCTTTTCTAAGTCCTCCTCCTCTATTTCGAGGGCTTCCTAATATCTTGCCTTCGCTGAATTGCATACGTTTCCTAAGAAAAAAATGAATATATAATTTCGTAGGCCTACACACTGCAGTCTAGTCCGCCGCGGTGGTATAGTGGTTAGAGTGCTCGGCTGCTGACCCGAAGGTCGCGGGTTCGATCCAGGCCGCGGCTGTCACATTTCAATGGAGGCGAAATGGTAGTGGCCCGTGTACTGTGCGATGTCAGTGCACGTTAAAGAACACCAGATGGTCAAAATTTCCGGAGCCCTCCGCTATGGCGTCTCTCATAATAATATCGTAGTTTTGGGACGTTAAACCCCAGATATTATTATTATTATTATTATTATTATTATTATTATTACACACTGCATTCTACGATAGAGCTAGTTTCGTTCTCATACAATCCTTTTTTTCCTGTTTTTTTTTTTCGATCGTGATATTCTGCTTTTGTGGTAGTGTTATGCGCGTTTTTGCGGCATGCTAATATATGACCAAACCTTTTTTTTTTTTTTTGCTTTTTTCATCGCTTTTAGTGTTTTCTTCTCATCCTCATAGCACAGAGTAAGTGAAATGCATGCCATTGCCACGGTACTCCTTTCTCTTTACGAAATGTGGTACCTCAAACTCGCGTATGTAAGGCAAGTACTGAATTGGGCACAGTAGAGGCGCCAATAATGGCTTCTGCGCGGTGTTTCTTTGGAATAACTGCCATAGAGCTTTTCGTTTTGACGGTGCATTACTATCGAGTCAACCTACTCCTGCGCAGGCACAGTGCCTCTGTGGTCTTGACATGGGCAGACAAGTATGATGTGTTTTAGTGTCTCGTCAGAGCCACATACGTGTTGCGTGAGTCACAGGGTCATACCACCAAGGAATGCATCAGTTAGTGAAACATTCACACATTTCAACGCTCCAGAAACTCCTTACATAAATGAATGTCCTCGCAATCTCCGAGCTCAGTTTCAGGGACATTTCTTTCAGTTTTAAGACTTCGTATACCAGTCAATAAATGTTTTGCAGGAGTTGAAGAAATAAAGTTAACAACGCCGCCCTTTTACGAGCTACACATGCCGGAAGGCATATGTGTCTTCAAGAAATGTCAGCATATGCATGCAGCTTGCGCTTCTTATAACGCATTGTGGACCTTAAAAGATACGAGTAAAGAGAAACAGACAACGAACTTGCTCTTAATATATCCAATTAGAGGATATGCTGATTGACGGTGAGTAAAAAATTCAGATTTACTTTTTCGCGTTCCCTGTCACACTGACAACACTTCACTTTCTGTGCGCAGTTGAAGAGAATTCAATGGGACGTCTTATCTGACGTATGTTCTTCAATTTGGCATTCAATATTTTTGTCGTTGCAGTGAAATCTTAAAAAAGCAACACCCAAGCAAGATCATGGATCCAGACTCCTACAGGGACATTGACGGTCTGCGCATGCTCAAGTTTTTCGATGAAACTAACGTTCGATTCGCCATGGGCTACGAGCCGCAGGACGACGACGTCATCATTGCCACTTATCCGAAGTGCGGTACCACATGGACGCAGTACATTGTGTCCAACATCTTCACGCGCGGTAACCCTCCCAAGACGACAGTCGACTTCATGCTGTCCTCGCCCATCATTGAACTCACGGGTGTCGACGCCGTGCGCAAGATGCCACGCCCTGGAGCCCTGATGACGCACCTGCCGTGCGACAAGTGCAAGTACTCTACTAGGGCCAAGTACATCTACGTTACGAGAAACCCGTACGACTGCTGCGTCTCCTACTACCACTTCATGAAATACTACACGTCAAGTAATTGCGAAGACGTGTCGTTTGATAAGTTCTTCGACCTCTTCATATCCGGGAAGGTACTCTACGGAGACTACTTCGACCACCTTCTCTCCTGGTACCCACATCGGGACGATCCGAACGTACTCTTTCTAACTTACGAGAAACTCCAGGAGGACACGACTCACGGGGTGCTGCGGATCGCCGACTTTTTGGGAGAGGAGTACGGCAGCGCTCTCAGGAAAGACGAAGCGTTGCTGAAGAAAGTCCTCGACTCGTGTTCCGTGCAGAACATGAAAACGGTGATGGCGGATCCGACGAAAGTGTGGATACGCAAAGCTCTGGAATTGCCACCAGAGAGGCGCATAGCGTCTATGGAATCGTACAGGCACAATCCGGCTCACCGAGAAGAAACGCTGCGAGGAGGGGGGCCTCGTCCGTAAGGGCGTCGTGGGAGATTGGAAGAACCACTTTTCTACGGAACACATCGAACGCATGAAACGTTGGATAGCAGAGAAGACTGCCACGAACCCGGATGTCACGAACCTTTGGGAGGGTCTTAACCTTCCGTTGTGAAAATTCAATACATCCGTTCCAAGCACTTTAAGCGCATTTTGTGCTCTTGGATGCAGTGTTTTTTTTCAGCCCCAATAAAGTTACCATGTTTGCTGTTGCTTAAGAAAAAACTAAAAAAAAATATTTTTTGTTACAGACCGCTGCCGCAAGTATAGTAAGGCCCGTTTCGTCTTTTTTTTTTTCATATAACTTTTCGAGTAACAGACTTTGTAGAGATGAGAAATATCCACAGGAATGTCGTTAGAGACAGCGCTTCGACAAATGTGCTCGTCTTAGTCAAGGCAGTAACCATGATGACAAGATCTGCTCTGACGAACAGTCTTCTTGCCAAAATGTTGGCTCCAACGACATTCGCTGTTCGACGATTAGCCATCACTTAAAGGTTAGATATTATCATAACATTCTGTCTTGTATAGTAATTATGCAGACCACAGATAGTTGTCATTCAGGAACCAGGTATTCTGACATCCATTTGCACAACAGTGCTGTCGCGCACAAGAACGGCATAATCATGTTAGTCCTAAAGACCTGAAAATTGCTGGCCCTCATTACATGAGTGCCTTAATAAGGAGGAGTTGTAGGGGGGCTCGGTAGACCAAGAGACCAGCCCACCCCCCCTGCCCCCAAGAAAAAAATTAAATGGCGTCCGTATCACTTTACCGCTGAATAGCAATACACATGTACACGATCTGTCCCACTATTACATACGCGCTAGTAGTCCATGTACGCTCTTCCCCTCTGGAAAAGTTGTGCCTACGCCCGAGCATTAACAGACAGTTGTTGATGATCGCCCTTTACTGGAGGAAAAATCTTGGGAAAGTGTAAATATCTTGGCTGCTTGCTACCAAAGATCTTGGGAGCCTGGTCTCATACTGCAGCAACCCAGAAAGCCACACGAGCCCTCTTGCAGTACTTGAAGGGAACAGCATTGAGCGACCACCTGTCATACCCCGCACTGTGTTTCTTGTGAAATGTGACTTTCCTTCTCTCTATCTTCCTATTTTACTGCCTTATTCCCCTCCCCATGCGTACCGCATTGAACTGGACGTAGTCTAGCTAAGCTCCCTATTTTTCCTATATTCCTTCGTTCTCTTTCTTGCAACACAGCTAGACACAACGCTTCAAGTCTGTACGTCCTATACAATTAATGGACTAATTTTATTTTGTTATTTTGACGGTCCTTGCTCCCCAAACATTAGCAATGGGTTTGTATCGCTCAATGTCATTAATAGTACTCTTACCTAACCCTTGGCTTGCGTAACATACTTATTAGTGCCTGAACACGGTGCACCCGTAAGACCTTGACGACAACCTGCAGAAGCGAATGAACTTCCTTCGCTTCACCAAGTGCCCGCGAACATTGCCTCGTCTTTTTACAGAATAAATCCTGCCTCTTAATTTCCATGCTACTCCTAAAGGGCGCCTTTTAACACTTTTTTGGCATAATCAGAAAACGCGGCCGATTGATAGTCGAAGCTCCTGAGAACACGCGAGCCAAAAATTGTAGCGCAGCAGGCGCCCTGCAATTCACAGTTAAATTCTCAGTCAGTTAGAAAACGTGCCCTGTTCTCTCGATAGGTGATGCCATAAACCTAACGGCCATTGGCCGATTCGAGCATCGTGAGCGACAAGTTCCCGCGACCTCCGCGGGAGGCCACCCTCGTTCCCGCGCTTGCGCTCGCGATCACATTGAGAGTAAGCCGTGCGTTTGGAGAACGAAAGAGAAGACAATGCTCAAAGTTACGACGTGCGCTGACGCATTTTCTAGCCGCTTTGTCATCCCCCTCCCCTCCAATCCTGTAGTGTTCGGCGCGCTGGCTGGCAAGAAAGGAGAGAGAAAGCGTTTGAAGCGTGAGACAAATCCCAGTGACTCTCCTCTTTCTTGAAGGATTCTAAAATATTTGGCGACAGTCGATTCGAGAGGCAATAAACTCCTTCCAGTGAAGCCAGGTCGATGATCACTTGGAAACGTACAGTAGGGCCACTTTCAGGCTTCCACAAGATAGATAGATAGATAGATAGATAGATAGATAGATAGATAGATAGATAGATAGATAGATAGATAGATAGATAGATAGATAGATAGATAGATAGATAGATAGATAGATAGATAGATAGATAGATAGATAGATAGATAGATAGATAGATAGATAGATAGATAGATAGATAGATAGATAGATAGATAGATAGATAGATACTGGGCCAGAAATTCATTGAAAGTCAAGTCTAGAAAATATTCAGTCGACTTCCTAATTTTGGAAGGCTCAACTAGCGTTAAAAATTGCGTTTCTGTAAAAAAAAAATGCATATGAGCTGAAAACCTGAAACCCCACAGTTAGCACTAACTAGCGCACGTTCGATTATTAATAAAGATTCACTGGAACCGTTTAGTAGTACGATAGCTTCGCTTTGAGAGCTGGCCGCTAACTGCGCGCACACTTGCAAAAAGCAAGCTGGATTGATTTTGATTTTATAATATCAAAGCTAATTATCCGGCAGGCACATATGTCCCCGCAATACTGATGCATTTCGTTTCAACTGAAACAGGATTGTCAGACACGTTATAATAAACATACATGCCGAGCGTGTTGCAAAGTCGCCTGTTGATTTGTACGCCAGGGCAGTTGAGCACTTTCATATGCCTAGGCAGCACTATGTTAATGAGAACTAGTAGACAATCAAGCCAAGGAATGTATAAGGGATTTTTCGTTGTAATTATGATATAAATTTGATAACCTACGGTGGCAGTAATGCTCCAATTCACTTTATTGGCTGTATCTGTGCATTCTAAACCTGGGAGTGTTAGTCAACGCCACTCGCAGCGATAATCGCGAGAGTGGAACGCTCTTTTAAGGGCGGAGCTCTCTAACTTCGCTGCGCCGCGTTGTGTGAACATGAATTATCATCATCATGCATCGGTACGCTCTCGTTTCGTCTTCTTCATCCTATGCTTCGCTCCCACAACACGTGCGCCGATTCGTCTGACCGTGGATCGTAGTAAACATGACGGGCGAGTATATCAAGTAACTAAACGTCACAAACTAGTCACGGGACTAAAATTGCGATTCACCACATGACGAATAGCCGCGTTACTGCAATCCACTTGAGCTCGCACTACATCTAGTCGCGTCACAAAATATCACGTAACATCACGTAACACTTATTCACGCGACTAAAAATCCCGTAACATCACGCGCCAACTAGTTAAATGACCAAAGTCAATCTAAAATAACGTAACAAGTAGTCACGTGATTAAAATCACGCAAGGTGGCGTAACAGCTATTCACGTCGCATATTCCCGCCATAAACCACGTAACAAATAGTCAAGGGACTAAAATCGCGTTTACTACCTCACGTAATAGCTAGTCACGTGAGATGTTTCTGCCACTACCATGTAACAGCGATTCACCTGTTATTTTCCCGCGAAAAATCAGGACAGAGCTAGTGACGTCCCTAAAATCATGCTACATCACGTAGTCGCGTGACTAAAATCCCTTAACAGCTAGTCACGTGACGAAACTCACGTAACATCACGTGACAACTAGTCATGTGACATTTTCCCGTCAGAACAGCGTGACACGTGCGTGCTGTGGGGAACGGATTGAAATCGGAGTAGAATATCCAAGTCTAGCTATACTTAGTACTACTAGGAAAAACTTAGCATATCTAGGAAAAGTTTGACCTAACTAGCAAAAGTTAGCTAAGTCGAACACCAGCTCCGATGTTATTTCCAGCCTTGAGCTACAAGTGCCAGCTGAGCACTCTTTTTTTTTTTTCAGCCTGTTGGCATCACGTAGCTCGCGATCTTTCTTTGCGAGTTGGCAGCTGATCAATATTTCCTCGCATACTTCCTAAGTGTATGAAAGTCCGCCGGAACGAGACCTTCGCTATGAATGAACGAAAGGAGGGAAATATTAAGGGACCACTTTTTTTTCTTAGACAAAACATTAATGAGGACTAGGAGACAATCAAACCAAGGAAAGTACAGGATATGTTTTTTCGTAGTAATTACGCTATAAATGTGAAGTAAATAAAGTGAGCACAAAAACAACTTGTCGCCGGCAGGTAACAAACCTTAAACCCCCGTTACACCTGGAGGCAAGCAAGAACGTCCACACTTGCCATCCTGGTTACGAGCGGCGCTGAATAACACTCCCAAATTTAAAATGCACAGATATACCGAATAAGTGGACGGGAGGATCACCGCCGCCGTTGCTCAATTGTAAGAGCATCGGACGCGTCATTCGAAGCTTAACGGATAAAAATCATGGTTCGAGCAGGAATCGAACCCAGACATTTTTCGCGGCAGTCAGGTATCCTACCTCAATCGCAATCACTTAGGAAACTTTTTCTATCGGGGAATTACCAATCGCCATATTAATGTCGCAGAACTGTGTGTACATGTCATATTAATTCTGTTGTTTTTCTTTTTCTTACATAAGCGTATTTCAATATGTGATTTGTGATGGAATTCTGCGCATAAAGATTGTACTCGCAAATTAAACCACAACATGCATTGTCTGTAACGGATCCTTAACTAGCCATATTGGCTACGGATCCGGATGTTTTCGCAGAAATTTTTGTAAACCATTTCATTGAAAATAAAGCATTCTTCTTCTACCTCAAAGCCACGCCTGTGTTTAAAAACTGGTTAAAAAAAAAGAAAGAAAAAAGGTTCGGTCAACGTGAGTTGTCCTTCCAGAGTTCGCTATCTATTTGATATCAACATAAAGATTGCGCATGTACTGCTATGCCTCAGCAAGCTACAGTCAAACTTTGCTCAAAACTACTCGGAATTCGAGACCAAATTTCCACGCAATTCATAATGCAGTGAAGCAATTTATAATGATTAAGCAACATGCGGATACTTTTACCATTAAAAAAGTTGGCAGTCGTTCGCGTTGTACAGTGGTCAAACATCATATCTAGAATGACGGAGCGTCGAGCTCGGAACTGCACGAGCAACATCTGCCGTCGTGAATACGCCACATCGGAGCATGCTCGGCGCCAAGTACGTACCCGTCTTCCATTTTTTTATGTTTGTTTATCACCTAGGATGCAATAACCGCATTCGCCGTCGAAAGAGCTCTCAATGCTTTAGCGCAATAACAACATCAAAGAAAAACAAGCAAAAGAAAGTCACAGTTTCCCCGCAAGGGTGAAGCAACGAATGCGATAGCAACAAAATGGGATTTCACGCGAAGAACGACAAGCAGATCGAAACTTGGAGCGCGCTGCTCAAGCGCAAAGGACGCACGAAAAGAACACACAAAGGGCGAGCGCGAACTAACAACGTTCACAGCTCGACACCCAACGCACTGCGCAAACACAAAGGACGCACGAAACATACGTACAAGGTATACACAGGACGAGCGCGAACTAAGAAATGTTACAGTTGTTACTTCACTGTGCGACGCTCCGTCGTTCTAGACATGAGAGTTGATCAGGGGCGTAGCCAGGGGGTAGCACACCGGGCCCGTGCCCCCCCTTCCCCCGAAATTTTTTTTCGCCATGGCATACAGAGCGAAAAATGACCATTTCAAGGAGCTGCCCTCCCCGAAATCAAGGGGTTCCCCCCCCCCCCCCCTCCCCCCCCCCCCCTCCCCGAAAAAAATTTCTAGCTATGCCCCTGGAGTTGACCACAGCATGGAGTTTCCTATCAATACACTACAGGGAACTTTGTCGTTAGTCTCTACAAGAGCTGCAACGCACGCCGCTTCAGCCAGCATGGAAACGATGGGTAGTGCACAAATTTGTCTAAGTTTCATTCTTTCGGCTCAGTTTGGCCTGCATCCGCTTTCTCGCAAAACGAAGTTCAGCAAACGTTTCAGCAGTTCCACTTCACCACATTGACCTTTTTAGCTTCACCAATTTAAATCGGCTGACGAAGTTCACAACCATCCGTTCTTTCATTCGAAGCAAATGCCAAAACAGAACAGCAAACAAAGCCAGAAGTGCGTTCGAAGCCGTAAGCATGGTGATTAGGCAAATACGTGTACTACCCGTCATTCTCATGCAGGCTGAACAGTCATAGTGGTCATAGCGCCAGAGTTATCTGTAGTAAACATTGTAGGAAACTGTACGGGCCGCAGTCCTACCGGCGCCAAATGAAACCCGAACAGCGGCAAGCATTCGCAGTAACGCGTGCCGTCCAGTTATCACTATGGACAGGCGCGCATATGCGCAGTTAGCGCAGTGCCGCCAAACCGGATGCGCGCGCCTGTCAATGGTGATCACAGGAGCGCGCGCACTGAACCATTGCGAATGCTTGCCGCTGATCGGGTTTCACTTGGCGCCAAAAGTACATCCTTCAAGACGTACCGCAAGTGCATCACGTGTTGATGAGGCGACGTCTACGATTGCATGAGTACTGTCTTACTTCAACTAAGTGAATATTCAGCACAGCAAGAGAACTAATGAAGGGCTTCGAAGGGAAGCCGGCAGCCAACGCGAGCCCGATGATTGCCCAATCGATGTTACGCATGCCTCTGACCAGCGCCGTTCGCCGAGCACTCGGGCGGCGCAGATAACCTTCGTACACGGTTCTCGGTCAGCCTTTCCTCTCTGCGGTGTCACGTGAACGTGATCTCCTCGCAGCCTTCACGCCAACATTCTTCGCAGCAAGCACCCTCCGTCAGCGCCTCGTTTGCCTCGTTCACGCGGAGCGCCTGCTGGCGCCGCGTAATATTCTATGCCGCTCGACGACTAAGCAGTGTAACGTCTTCTCGCCGTGTTATTAGTGTTTCCCGGGATAGAATCTTACTCTATTCCTGTCTCTTCAGGCACCGTCCACCAGGTAAGGAACGTTTTATCTCAACGTCCGCTCGCATTGTATTTAGAGGCGCGTTGCCTGTATACTCCATTTTCTCTTGTCGGCATAGGATCATACGGAAAGGATAACTGAAGAGATGACGAAAATGCGCTTGGTAGACAAGTGTGGCGATACTAGTGTTGTGTTGTCCACCCCTTTCGACTGCGTTAAGCGGCAGTGAAATGGTTTATACTTAGCCTATGTGTGACCTGGTGTGTACATTCAACGTTGCAGATCTAGCTAACGTACAGAAAACGCGTTGTAACTAACTGCAGACTACAAATGCATAGGCCTAAGGCGTTACAAGAGGACGTTCCATACGGTTTGTTGTAGGTAATAACAAAAACACCGTGAACGCCTCTTTCACAGGAATCGGTATTACACTAAAATGAACCGCGTCTTCACAGAAGTGCTTCACTTTTTTTTTTTATTGCGCATTGATAATAAGGGCTTGCACAATGTCTCTTGCTGTTCCACAGCGTGACATCAAAGTTTACGCCTAGTGGCATATGACCAATCCGACGACCGCCCGAGTCCATAAGCGCTCTATAACTGAGGCAGCGACAAAACTAAGAAGAGTTCACGCATGCGCGCAGTGAACTGAACAGTGCGGTGCAGCTTTCGCCTGCCATACTGTTATGCGAAACGAACCCAATCCCACCGATATTTTTATTCTTTCTTGTTTGTCCCATTTTTGTCATACTGTGGCAGATATCTTTTTTGCACCAGGAAAGTGCTTCTTGAACCACAGGAAAAGAAAAAAAAAGTGTAATCAGCGGGTGTACGTCACAGGCCAATCATATTAAGCACGACCCTTGACCTTTTCTTTGTAACTTGATGGCAAGGTTCAGAAAAAAAAAAGAAAAAAAAACGATATCGGTGCTCTAAAGAAGCGGGGATTGTCCCTGGTTCCCGGAACAGCCTCGCAAAACAGAGTGACACGACTGCTCATCGTGCGCACGCCCATGTTCTCATTTATTTCAGCACTGCACTCAATTATACGGCGCTTATCGACTCAGCAGTCCACGCTCGCGCGTTCAGGTTAAAATGGGGCTCTACCAATGAGTTCAATATTGGTAGCGTTCTGTGAGGCACCATGTTTTTCAGTGTGACCTACCTTGCTAGAATTACGAAATCACCTAGTGAACTTGTAGGCGAGAAAGGAAGAATGTGCACGCTGTCTCCACATCCCCCCGCGCAATTATCAGCGTCGTTTGCAAAGCAGGTTTTCCGTAGACCATTTTCAGCACCATATCAAACGTACAGATCTTCTATATCAAACAGATGCGTATGTGTCCCATGAGATGCAGCGGTTAGTGTCCACGACGAGGGAAGCGGTGCGCCTTAAAGGGGTCCTAAAATTTTACCCAGTGAAAATACAAAGAACGGGTGCACTATTCTCTCCTGCCACTTCCTGTCTTTTTCAGCCCACTGCGTAACGCCAGCAGGGTAATTCACGTGACGTCGTTAGGGTACAAACTCTCGTTTGGTGCACATAGGTTGTGCCTTGTATGGCTGCAACATCGAGCGCTATCATCTCATTTCACCCCTTTTACTGCGTTTTCTGCTCCACTAGCGGAAGTAACTGCGTGTAGCTGAAAAGTACGAAATCCTGCTAAACTGAACGCTAAGTGTTAATGTTGTCCTCGTGATTTCTGGACAAATAAGCTGAGAGCAAAATATAACCTCGGTAGGGACGGAAGTGAAGGGTGAGAGAGGAACGACTTCCTCGTCTTTGAACTCAGTGTTGTTCTGGCGCCAGAAGAACGCAGATATGCGACATTGTTTTTAGGTTCTGTAGTGCATATGAAAATACAAAAAGCTGATAAAATTCACCTTTTTGATGGGAAAATTTCTCAGAATATCGCGGACCCTGAGACAGCTTATGCATATTATCACAAGGCGTTCAATGTGACTTACTAGGAATGGTTCAAGTACAAAGTTGTTATACCTACGCTCTCAAGGAAATCCATGTGGCTAAAAAATAATACAAGTATTTTTACACGCTTGAAACCACTCACATCACCAATTTTTCACTAATAAGCCTGATAATTTTTTTCTTAGTTCAACAGTCCAAGAAACAGCGTGAACAGCCTTCTGCATTGCAGACAATACAATTCAATTTCTAAAGTACAGTGAGAAAAAAAATTATGCTTGAAAATGTATATTCAAATAACATTCTTGTTAAGGCTGAATGAGAGAATAATGTTTACTGTAATAAACGAAATGTGAAATGCACGCAGTTTAAGGTGAACGGCGCCCAGTTGTAAACTTTTTATGCTACAGGAGCATGATCTCTCACGAGAACTTTGTGGAGGCCGAAGTGCAGAGTTATTGTGTTTTTTATTAAAGAAAACTGCTTATAAAGAGATCAGAAAATTTTCTATGAAACATCGTGGAAACGACTGGCCTAGACCTCTAGTTTTGTACGGGTTTAGAATGATTCCATGGACAACGTCGTCATTAGTCATACATTTAGGACATCGCAACCTGAAAAGCGTTCTGATATTGCGCGCTATTTCCACAGTATACCATACCCAGTAATGTATGTTTCTTGTTTTTCATTTTAGATGTCTTTATTTGTACTTCTGCAAGCCTCTGATAATGCGCACATTCGCTTCGTTTACTTTTTTTTGTTTTGAACAAATACTTGCAAATCGTCGTCGTGTTCATACCACTAGCCCAACGTTATAACTGTTCCCTCTCCGTCTCCGGATGTTTTGTTGAAAATTTTACTTATGTACTTATCTTTCACTCGGCTATGATCAAGCTGCGGCTCACAATATAGAATTACTTGATTTCATATATTAGTAGGCGTTATGAGTCTGTATTTGTATTAAAGTGAGACCGAATTTTCGCATCATTTTTACATATCATGCCTCCACGTCTAGAGTCATCACACGTTCTTGTAAGTCTTTGGACAAATACAAGAACGCCTCAGAAGAAAATAATTATTTTTCAAGTGTCGGCAATGAAGCGGTGGAGTTCTCTACTAGAAGTCTGAACATCTTCCACCATCATGAACTTTGAACTTTGAACTTTATTTCCAACACAAAAAGTTGGGGGTTCCCCAGGCAAAAAAGCTGTTAAAGACAGCTTGAAGGGACCTGGGGGACCATACAGGCAGCAGTGAATAAAAGGTCGAGTTGTATGACTAATACAACTTAAGATGTAATAGCATCGGTACACAGGAAAACAAATATAAAAAGATACAACAAAAATGCACAGATACAGCGAACGTGAATATTACGGGAAAATACACAAGAAATTAAAATGCACCAATACATGAAAACTGCATTACTTCCGAAGATCCAAACTTAGAACATAAAAAAAGAAAAGTTTGGCAATGCAAGAATAAATGGTACAGTGACAATAAATGGGATTATGTTGTAACGGCTGTACAGTGGTTTAATAGAAAAAGTATTATTTGTTTTTTAAATGTATGGGGTGGGATATCAAAATTTATTTGTAAAGATACACGATTTATGAAATTTCCGTAGTTATGAAATTTCTTCCATCGTAATGGCGGATATTACAGTCTTCATGGTGGGGGGCCTGGTGGGTGACGTTTTGCTTCCCTCCGAGCTATAGTGAGAAATCATTGCTTCTGCTTCCGGTTGACCACCCCGAACTGGGACTGAAGGAGAGCCATTAATCACATTATTAGATGAATATCGTGCGAGTCTAATCCGGCTAAAAGTAGAAGCTTACCATGTGCCGGTGTTGCTGTGAATTATTCATATGTATTTAGTTCCCCTTTAAAGGGCCCGTCAACAGGCTCCAACTTTTTTTAACACCCCCCAAACAAGCTCGCCAATTCGTACAGTAGACCGCGGCGACCACGTTTCCCGAATATTACAGCGCTGCGTGCCGCGCAGACCCTCCATTTCGAAAAACAATTCCCGCGCTGCTTTCCTACACCTGACCCATCCTCCTTGTACGCGCATTGACGTCAAGTCGGCGATCGCCGACCTGACGTGGCACTGAGCTCGTCGATTGGTCTTTTGCCCTACGAAACAGCGCCTTGGCCCTACGGTGATGGCAGTTTCGGCCGCGCAGTACACATTTTCATTTTCCTGTGTGCCCTCTGCCGTTTTGTAGAGCCCGAGACTACCGGGAGAAGCGGTATTGCCAGAACGAAAGCCTCCGAGCTAAAGAGGCGTCTCGCTACTTTACCGCTAGGGAAAGGGTCGTCTCTTCGCATCGCGCTTCCTCCCTGCGCCGCTGACACGTGCTCATGTGGGGGAAGCCCTGCTCGGTCGTTGGCTGCGCGCCGATGACGTATCACTGACGTCCGTGTCACGTCGCCGAAGTGGGCGGAGTCACGACGACGGGCTACGCCTCCCCATTTCTACAGCGGAGAAGGGTGGCGAAGCCGCGCGAAAATTTGAAACCAGCTGAAACGCATGTTCTAACCTCTGTAACTTCCTTATTATTGCGCGTATTCGCAAAATTCTTGCGGCAGCAGGTTCACATAGCAAAAGTGCACATATTTCTCTCTATAACAATTTTTGGACCTCGGGGTTGTTGACGGGCCCTTTAAGGATAGTCGATGGCACCCAGACGTTTAGATTTATCATTTGCTCAGGCAGGCGGATGAGGTGGGGGACGCCTTAAGCCGGATTAATTGTGCGTTCAATGAAGCACATAACAACACAGCCCTGTCTGCAGCATTTCTTCTACAATGCCCACCATTATTATAGTAACTGGTGCATTCATGTGGGAGTGTAGAGTGGCTCCGGAAACAAACCTGCGTTAAGGGCATCTTAGCCGAAATCAAGAATAAATGGCCATGGACAGGGCATGTAGCATGTAGGGAAGATAACCGCTGGTCATTAGGAGTTACATACTATGTTCCACGACAAGGCAAACGCGTGATGGGAAGACAGACAGTTCGGCCGGCTGATGAGATTGAGAAGTTCGCGAGGATAACGGGGCCGCAGCAAGCACAGAACCGGGTTGATTGGCGGTACATGGAAAAGGCCTTCGCACTACTAATGCTAATGATGATGTTAGTAAAACCACCATCATTATGATGATTATGATATTGTTGATGATCACATTTTGTGTAGAAAAGCTATTGTTTGGCGCATATTTGCCGCAAATGTCCCTTCATTGGAATGCACGGCAACTTTATGAAATGCTCCATACATATCTGATATGGCATTATGCGTTCAAGACAGAACATACTTATCAATAAACTACTGCAATCTAGGAGCGTGAATGTACGCCATAGAAAAATACCTCACCATCCCGCCAACCTCTAGAGAAAAAACAGCTGGTGAAAATTAGTACGTTGCCGCTACGTACAGTGTACAGTGGTTTTACAGTGTCAGTTACAACGCATCTTTCAAGCGATATACAAAGAGCATGTGGCTGATGCACGTAGCCACAAGCGGGCGATAATTTATTGTGATTGCCACCTTGGCAGATAACTCCCCGAAGTATTTTATACTACACTTCTGAAAGAAACGAAGCTAATCAATTACGACTCAGCAAAGTCCTCATAAAGTGTGCTGCAGTTGTTAGTGTTACGCAGTGGATCTTTAGGTGCAGGCTAATCCTAATGGTATTGATGAAGCAACGCCTGAAAGAGGCATTGAAGCATACACAAAAAGCACAAAAGCAGGGGATGTGCCCGAATGGGCCTTGAGTGCACGGTTTCATTGATGTAAAGGCTCACAAACTGGGCTATCAGCACATATTAAGTACATCTAATTACAACGCTGGCGTGAAGGCTGAGGACTCCGATGCAGAGAGGGTTGCCATTGGTGGCTGCTTTGCGCCAAATTGGCTACTTTGGACCCCGTGGGCGACGGAAATTTCCAGTTGGCGCTATGACCCTTTTTTAAACTTGTGGTTTTACTTATTCAAAATGGTTTTATTTGTTCATCAATAGTAAAGACTGTTAATAATACCGCTTCACTTCTATTTGGCTAGAAATTCGGCGATAATATCAAATGACATGGCTACTTTGTCTACTTTTGGCGTGAGTTCTGGCGCCTTGTCATGTCCACCCAAAGGCAACCCTGGATGCAGACAACCATGTCGCAATTACGGGAATAGTAAGTCAAATCTAGCGGTTAGGATTAGGCTCCTAGCGTTCTTGTTGCAAATATGGTGTAAGACGTTCGTCTCGCTTCGAATCTGAATCATAGCAATCACTATAGCGAACCGCTTAATACCGGCTAACATTTATGAAACAGAGGCTACGAGCATTTCTCGTCTGCATTGTGTGAGCTAGCTTCTAATATACTACATTTAGCATTTTATTCAACGTACCAGATAAAACAAAGTGTGCTGCTTCTTTTGCAGGTTCCACTGCAACAGCTGGTTAAGGAGGCTTGGCAAAAATTGAAACATGGATTTCGCATCATGCCGAGACGTGGATGGCCTATGGATCCACACTTTTTTTCACGAGGACCTCATTCGATCCGCATTAGCTTACAAACCACGAGAGGATGACATATTCCTCGCAACATACCCAAAGTGTGGCACCACTTGGACACAGTACCTCATCCTCAGTATACTCACTGATGGTCATCCACCGAGAACAGCTGTGGACTTTATGCTAGCATCTCCTTTCATGGAAATGATGGGCGCTGAAGCGGCTGAGAGGATGGTCAGGCCAGGCCTGTTGAAGACACACCTACCGTTTCAATCTGCAGCCATACTCACCCCAAGCAAAGTACATCTACGTCACACGCAATCCGTACGACGTTTGCGTCTCTTTCTACTATCACTTGAAAGGCATGACAGCCAAGAAATATGACGCCTCCTTTGATAGGTTCTGCAAACTATTCATCGCCGGCAAGCTTTCCTGTGGAGACTACTTCGACCACTTGCTCTCCTGGTACGAGCACCGGAAGGACCCAAATGTGCTGTTCTTCACTTACGAGGAACTGAAGAAAGACACTGTTCTCTGGACACTCAAGATAGCCAACTTCATGGGTGAGCAGTACGGGATGAAGCTTCGCGAGGACCCTGACTTACTGCGCAAAGTTATCGACGCATCAAGCCTGAAGAATATGCAAGGCGTGTTCAACGAGCAGATGCCTAGGCTGATAAAAGACATGCTGGACTTGAGTCCTGACAGGGCTATTAAGTCAATGGAGGTTTACAGGAAAATCATAGGTCACGACGACGAGCCCCGCCACACCGATGAAGGGTTCGTCCGCAAAGGCATCGTTGGAGACTGGAAAGCTCATTTCACCAACGAGCAGATACAGGATATGAAAGCGTGGATTGCCGAAAAAACTAAAGGCTCGGATGTTATGAGTTTATGGAAGGACCTTGATCTACCATGAGAGAACAGCGACAAAGTGAACATTTGGTAAGATAACGTGTGTGCATAAATACTCACCTGTGGCCGTCAATCGTAGTGACCATGATTCTGGTGAATAAGTGTCGCCTAAAAATCCTTGCAATGGACGAAGGCTGCGCAGGAGGAAATTGAAGTTGCAGACATCGACAACCTAACAGACCTTGCAATCTATGCTACTGTTTCAGAACGGGCTTGATAGTTTTGCCAGCAAGCGAGTTTTCGCTGAAACCGCTTCGTAATGTTAGTGAAGCAGAGGGTCAAAACTTCGTCACATTTTGAACTTCGAATCGAACCAAGCTGCATATCGTTTACGCTTCGCGGACCGTAAAATCAGAGAGGCGCCGCATCCACTACTTATTGCGGCACTAGCACCTAGCGACATTGTTTCTCAAGGAGAACATTCGCCCCCAGCCAGCCGGAAAGTCAGCGTTCACTTGCACGTTAAGAAACCTAATAAAAAGTTAAAACTTTTACAAAAAGGAGCTTATGGTTCAAGTTACGGGTTTTATAGCATGCATATGGAAACGGAGCGTAAGTTTCGCAAAGGTAGGACCTAGTAACTGTCACGACAAGTAATGAAAATTGGTTGCATAGGGTTCCTGAAAGGAAGACCATTTTCGTGTGGGTGAGTGCCGTGAAAATGGCACACACCCACAACCGAACAGGCCTGTTTCAATCTCAAGTCTACCCAAATGAACCAGAACGACACCAAGCGCTAGGAGCTAGTGTTATTAAAGGACACTTTAGGGGGAACATTAAGGTCAGCTACAGTTTTGTTTTCAATACTATAGACTATTTTACGGGTGTTTGAGTGCCGCGATATTGAGCTGTTAACCTATGTGTTTGTATCTGTACCAGCTAAACGAACAGTGTTACGGTAGACACATACGCATGAAAACGGTTGGGTTGGTGCCTACGATGTTTCATGGCCTTATTAATTCATGTCGCGATATACAAAAACAATAAAACATCGACTTAACAGCCGAAGATGGCGGCACCCAGATACCTTACTGAAAATAATCTGTATATGGAGCTGGCTTGAAAGTTTCAAGCAGTGCTGCTACTGAGGCCGACCGCGCTGTTCTCGCACGACGCCAACGTCTAACGTTGTTTCAACCACAAACGGATGCACGAAACTGTAGCCCCACCCGCAACAAAGGGGTTTAGTTATGCATTGATCAAATATGAATCCGATCAAATGTTGCAAGGTGGACTTATTGGTGTAGCGCATTGTGCAGAAAGAGTGTAAGGCACCTCACGAAGGATACGAGAGAGGAAAGACAACAGGCACACGCTTGCTGAGCGGTCCTGAAATATGAGCAATGTTGTTAATTCTACGGCCTTTGTAAAGCCGTCTTTTCATATAAAGGTCAAGCCCGCCTTAAAAAAGAAGCTGTGCTCAGGCAAGGGTATATTGTTGGCCTTGTGGGTATAACACGTTCATAAAAGTTAAGCGCGGCACTGAAATGACGAGGACGGGACAAGGGATAACACACACAAAGCCAATGTATGTGCTCTCCGTGTCCTGTCCTAATCATTTCGGTGCCTCGCTTATCTTTATAAAGCTGTGATTAGTTTTTTGTGCGCGTCCGCCACAATAAGTGTAAGTGTAAGGTCTCACGTGTTTTCAATGCGTAGCTCTTTAGGGGCCCTGCCTGTCGCCTCTCCATAGATCTCGTATGGCGTGATCGCCCTCAAATTAATTGGTTAATGCAGGCCTAAAACAAGGCTTTCGATCCTGAAAACTTGGTAAAAATGAAGAAACAATGCCTAAAAAAATAAAATAACTGAAAGGTCCAAGTAGTAATCGCCATATTTACTCTGAAATGCGCTTAGAACGCTTCGGAAACATGCGAGCGACTCCCGTGTCGCACAAGAGATTCCGCCGGTACCTCGACAAAAGCATGGCGACTCCTCCCATGGGCGTGCTCCGGCGCATCCGAGGCTATATTTTCACAGGGGAAACAATCTGATAGAACTAGCTGCAGACGACGCGTATCTAAACTGCCGTAACAAGCAGGAAGTCGATAAAGCACTGCAAAAAGTAGCGCGCATGTCGCATAGCGAGTTCGCAAATCTCACTAACACGATTCTGCTCGTGCCAGGGCAACCCTACATGCTTACCTACAATACTGACGACACCGACGGTTTGGTAAACGTAGCAGTGCGAAATCTACGAACAGGAATCCCTGGGTGGCCCGCGCTAAGAACGTCCTCAGGTTTCGCAGTAGTGAAGCCGCATTTAACGCAAGATAAAAACTACACCAACCGGTACACACGTACAACACCTTCGTTTAATCGTTGGTTTGATTCATCTCAGTGTATAGTATACATAATTATCGGCGCACAGGCAAAACTGCACAGAGCCGGGACATATTCGTGAGCGGTGCGTCGCAAAACAAACAAAAATACCCATCGCGCATTTTAACTGTATACAGAAAGAATGGTCGGAGTAAGCTATGCTCATTTGCTGCACAGTGCTTGTTTAGGGATGCGTTATGGACGTAATATATATCGCGGATTTTGTATTGGCATTCTGGTTTTCTTGAACGATATGCGTGCTCGTTACTTCACATAGTCGTTTTGAAATGTTGGGCTCTTTGCTGTTGCACCCCACGGCGGCGTTGCATCGCTGTGTGCCACGCCAATGCCACCTAGAAAAATATTATCAGGCCTGCTCACTGCCGCCGTGACGTCACGCCTCATGACCGAGCGAGCGCGCACGGGAGGCTGTGAAGCCATTGCCAGCAACGTCTTTCGTGGAAAGATAAAATGTTCGCAGCGAGTTTTACATGTGCAAAAGCTTAATTTTGCCTTTTGCGTCGGGATCGGCGCTGGTTTAAGGAATGTATTACGCTTTAATTAATTTTTTGGTGATTTATCTGTAAGCCAATTATTATTTCAATTAAAAATAAAATATCCTACGCTATGTAACGTACGACCGATTTATAAGAGCAAAGTTTGATGGCCCAACAACGTGACGAAATAAATAAGGTAAATTTTATTCAATCTTTATTCTTTATTTACGCACACACACATTACGCACTGTCCAGAAGATGCACAGAAACTGTTCCTACTGATTTACTAAACTTTTGCAGTTTTTTTCTGCAGAGTTCGCGCTTTTGTACTGTAGTGTCGGTTCTTGGATTGGTGTACTTGGTAGTCGTCCTCAAGTATTCCGGCTTGAAATGGAGCTCACACACCTTAAAACCATGTAAGAAGGCGATTTATCTGAAGCTTTCTGCTCCACATGCCCCTTACTGACTAAGGTACAAAATAGGGAGATCTTTCAGGTGTCTACAGGCATCCAAATGCGGCTGTATCAGCGGTACTTATTTCAAGGAAATAAATTAGGCGAAGAGTCAGGCGACACTGTCACCTGATTATAATACCGCAAAAAAAAAAAAAGTCGGAGCAGCGGTAAGAAGTACTCCTCCCTCCTTCCCTTTTCTCAACAAAGTAATCGGAGGTGTTACAATAAGACCGCGGTGCTACGCGCAAATAGCGAAATGTTTACCGACCCTGATGGAAAAGCGCCTGCTCTTATAATATATTGTCATGCGTGTTTATTGCTTCACTTTGATGTGTTCGGAATGCGATCAGTAGAACGTAAAACACATCTCTCGCTCCGCTTGTGAAATTGGTTGAGCGGAACGTGAAGATGCGTCTACTTCGTTTCACCGTCGTTTTTCAGCCAAGCAGACCGCGTCTCGGCAAACGCGTGCGTCAAAAAACGCGAAATATATGCAGTTCCTAGCACTGTCTCGGTATACGCTAAGTTATGGCGGGGCTGAGCATCAGCGACACTATATAAGCTAAAAGTGTCTAATGTCAAGGCTTACGCTAACAAGTCAGAAGCGCTCACGGCATCATTTTTTACAGAAAGAACCGCACATGTTAGAAGTGGGGCTTTTAAAACAAATCAAAAGCGTACCTTCGAATCACGCAGAGAACGCATATCGATGTCATCCCGACGAACGGCACGCTCTCATTTCGCTTTCTAGTTGTCCATGGGGAATGAAAACACTTGGACCTCCGGCACAAAACGGTGACAGTTGGGCCCGCAGCACTACACCATTGGGAGAGCTTGCAGGTGTACTACACTACGCGAACATTCAGTGAACGAAGCACATATCACCACGCAGCACTTCACAGACGCAGAAGAACACGGTCATCTTCATGCAGTCGCCGAAAGAAACACCAGCACACCACGACAGGCTTCGTCCGGCTTAGCAATCCTGCTCTCTCGAACGGCGGGAGCATGAATGCGCACGTCTGCTCGGCGGCAGACAAGGGACAAAACTGAGTGACGTCAGAGGCCATGCCGGGAGTGGTGAGCAGGCCTGAATTATTTTTCTAGGTGGCATTGGCCACGCGCATGCATGCGCACACATACGTACAAGCACACACACACGCATGCACAAACACACACACGCACACAGCCCACAAACACACACTGACACACACACACACACGAACGCGTGCACACACACGCAGAATCACGCACGCACACGCGCACGCACACACACGCACAGACACACGTAAACGCACATTGACTGTTACACGCACATGCACGAACGCGCGCACACACACACACACAAAATCACACACACGCGCACAGACACACATACAGGCACGCACACACAATATCGCCTTTCCAGTCGCTAGCGTGCCTTGGCTTTTCCGTGGAGATTGCCGCAAGGTAGGCCAAACCGCAAACGTCCTCCAACTGCCATCCTTATTGCAACTACCTCGAATCACGGCCAACGCTGCTTTTTTGCTTAGAACAAAAGATGCTGACGCCGACACCACCGACAGCGGAACTTCAGCGAAACGAGCTCTTTAACGCTGTCGCGTCAAAATGCGAGCGCTCTCCAGACCATCGTTTGCTGCGGTCGGAGCTTTTATATGACGAAAACGCTGTTGGGAAATAAGCTGAATATACAATGAGGAAATCAATTTCGTTACTGCGAAATCCCAGTTAATTAATACATTTAGATCCATGTACATATGCATATCGAGCGTGGTAAACAAGCGAGGCTCCGCAGCAATAATATACTCAGCGCGGATCGGCGCCTTTCGCCAGTGAGCCACCGTCTGTTAGCGCCACCTGTCGCCGCCAAAACGAAACTGCGTAACCGGCGAACACAATCTGCACGTGGCGCCGGCCGCAGCGCCATCACCTAAAACATTCGTACGCCATGTTCTTGAGCCAAGTGATTAGCAAGTGTGAAGTTCGCCCCAACCCACGGACAACAGCGGCCATCACTGCCTTCGCGCCGCTCACAAACAACAAGGCCGTACGCCGATTTCTTGGTTGGTGCGCCTCTTTACAGACGTTTCGTCGAGGAATTTTCACGGATCGCCGAACCGCTTAGTCACCTTACGAAAAGCGACGTAGAACTCAAGTTTGAAACAGCACAAGTGGAAGCACTTTAAAAACTGAAACGACGCCTGCCGACGCCGCCGATACTTACGCACTTGGACGAATGCGCCGACACGGAACTCCACACCGACGCAAGCAGCTTGGGGCTCGGAGCCGTCCTAGTGAAGAGGATTGAGGGACTCGAAAGAGGGTCTTCAGTTATGCTAGACGGTCGCTATCCAAGGCGGAAGCCAACAATACATCACTAAGCAGCCACTCATGTTTCACAGGCAGTGGGAGCTATGGCTTGCGGACGAGGACAAGCAGAGCCAAATAGCTCTGCTTGACCAGGCCCAGCGAGCCGCTCGTGCCAGCGGAGCCCTGGACTGAGGGCCCGACCAAACTGCCTGCTTTTATTATTATATTTTTTCTCAATAAAGTTTCTTCTTCCTCCTCCTCCTCTACAACAGAAAAGGAGTGCCTTGCCATCTGGGCTACATCCTAGTTTCACCCCTACCTCTACGGCAGGCCTTTCAAAGTTGTGAGCGACCACCACGCGTTGTGTAGGCTAAATAACTTGAAGGACCCTTCAGGTCGTTCGCACGGGGGAGCCTGCGACTTCATCAATTCGATATTAGCGCTGTTTCCAACTCCGGACGAAAGTACTCTGACGCCGACTGCCTGTCCCGTGCTGCTGTTGACTCACCCGTGGGATGACGAGGACGGTGACTCCCTCTTGGGAACCTTAAGCGCCGATGACTTCGCCGAACAACAGCGAGCCGATACGGAACTCAAGGGCCTTCTGGAATACCTCGAAGGCAAGGCCACCGTTGTTCCGAAGGTATTCAAGCGAGGACTGGCGTCGTTATTCTTGCGGAACGGCGTTCTCCTAGAGAAAAGCTTCTCGCTACTTCGGGCCAACTACCTCCTCGTAGTACCTTCAGCGTTACGTCCAGAGGTTCTGGATGCTCTGCATGACTACCGAACGGCTGGACTTCTTCAATTTTCCCGCACGCTCGCGAGGATACAAGAAAAGTACTACTGTCTCCACCTCACTGCCGACCTCACCCACTACGTAAAGACTTGCCGACATTGTCAGCGACGGAAGACACCGCCGAATAGGCCAGCTGGACTCCTGCAGCTCATCGAGCCAACTCGCCGGCCGTTCCAGCAAATCGGCATGGGCCAACCGGGGGCGCTCCCCACGTAGAAATCCGGAAACAAAGGGATCGTCGTAGCTACTGACTACCTCTCCCGCTACGCCGAGACAAGGGCCCTACCCAAAGGCAGTGCCGCCGAGGTAGCAAAGTTCTTCGTCGAGAACATGATCCTTCGTGATGGCGCCCCAGAGGTCCTCATTACCGACAGAGGTACGGCCTTTACTGCGGACCTAACTCAAGGCGATTCTGAGGTACATCCAAACAAGCCACCGCTGGACTCCCGCCTACCACCCACAGACCAATGGCCTCACAGAGCGTCTAAATAAGAGCATCGCCGATATGCTGGCTATGTACATCGACGTCGAGCAGAAGACGGGATGCCATCCTTCCGGTACGTGACCTTAGCATACAACACGGCCGTACAAAGCAGATGACGCTATACAAGTTGGTCTATGGAAGGAGCCCGGCAACCACGCTCGACGCCATGTTGCCCAACGTCACCGATGAGGAAAACATCGACGTCACCGGGTACCTTCAGCGCGCCGAAGAAGCTCGACAACTGGCTCGTCTGCGCATCCAGTGCAAGCAAAAGACCGACAGCCATCGCTATAACCTTCGGCCGCGCCATGTGGAATACCAGCCCGGTGACTGTGTATGGGTGTGGACACCGATACGACGACGTGAACTCAGTGAAAAACTTCAGCGACAATACTTCGGACCTTATAGCGACGATACTTCGGACCTTCGACGTCTCGGCACACTCGACTACGAGGTTGCCCCAAGGGCCTTACGAACTCCACGGCGCCGTGCGTGACCTGAAGTCGTCCATGTCATGCGCCTCAAGCCGTTTTATGCGCGTTAACGACCCTGAGCACTATATTTTTGTTGTTGTTGCTTTATTATTGTGCTTTATTGCTTGCACTTATTGCTCATTGTAATTTCTTGCTTTATTATTCTACTTCTACCTTTTGTTAAAGCATCTGAACGATGTCTTTTCTGAGGGGCGGAATGCCACACACTTTCCTTTCTGTGTTTTTTGTTGCCGGCGAATTGCACGTGTAGATAATACCTTGCGCAATCCGTGCCAGAATATCTAAGAACATTCTAGACAGTTTTCGGATCAACTGTTCGGCTTGAGCGCGCGATGAGTTTATCCTGGAAGAAACTCGGCCCCCCGGCGATAACGCTCGAATGTTCGACGCAGCGTGTATGAATGCCGACGTGCGTTACCGCGGATCAGTTTATCGTCGGCCCACGCCCTGTTCGTCGCTATCAGTATACGTAGCCTCGCGTGCATTGCTCGCTTGAAGTTTAACTTTTATTGCGATAGCAATTATATGGACACTTTCCGCTGGTTTTCGCCGTCGGCGTCGCCGCCGCCGTTGGCCGCCGGCGGTGTCGTCCGTCGTCATTTGCCGTATATGTATATGTATATATATAACCGGCCCCGCCCGTCGTTCGTGAGCGTGAAAAGACGCGGGGGGGGGGGGGGGGGGTCCCTCGAGCGACCTTCGATTTTACGAGCACGGGCGGGCGCGTTATCTCCCCTTCTCGGCGGCCGACAGCGGGGGGCGACATTCGATTTTACGAGCGCGGGCGCGCGCGTTATCTCCCCTTCTCGGCGGCCGACAGCGGGAGGCCGGTGTACCCTTCTACGTGCTGCGCTCTCAACGCGAAGAGTATTCTCTTAAACAAGCATTTTCTAGAGTTGCGTGAGATCGGATCCAAAAAGAGTTAGCTGCCAGCCGCACTTCGTATAATATTACAATTTTTTGCTATCGCATTCATTGCTTCACCCTTGCGGTGAAACTGTGACTTTTTTTCTATTTCGCGGCCACAGGTACGGCCAAATAAAGAGTTACGTATTTACGAGTTCTGCTGGAATATCCTGCACCGTCACGGCCACGTGACAATATCTAGAACGACGGAGCGTCGAGCTTGGAACTGCACTAGCGACGACAGCATTCGTGAATACGCTACATCTGAGCATGCGCGGCACAAATGACGCATCTCTCTTGCATTTTTTCATCCTTGTTTATCACAGCGGATGGAATAAAAGCTTCGACGGTTTCATTGCGCTAAAACGCCATCAATGCTTTAGCGCAATAAGAAGAGCAAGACAGAAAAAGAAAGCAAAAAAAAAAATAACGAACTGAACTGTTCTCGGCGCCCAATGCAAGCTGCGTTGCATGCTTATTCAACGTTCGTGGTCTTAGCTTCCCAACATCGTATTTGCCCCTACAAATTTTCGGTGGTTTCGGCAGTTTCGGCTCTGCACAGATTACGGTGCTTCTGACGGCCAAAGCAGTTGTCGCGCCCGCGACGATACACAAGGACGGAAACCGCTAGACATGCACGTCAGTGGCGCCGCGCATGCTCAAATGTGGCTGATTCCCTATTGCAGGTGCCGCTATTGCGACGCTCCGTTGTTCTAGACACGGGAGTTGACGACAGCATAGAGTTTCCTGTAAATACACTAGAGGGAACTGTGGCGCTAGTGTCTACAAGAGCTGCAACGCACGCCGCTTCAGCCAGCGTGGAAACGATGGGTAGTGCACAAATTTGTCTAAGTTTCATTCTTTCGGCTCAGTTTGGCCTGCATCCGCTTCGTCGCAAAACGAAGTTCAGCAAAGGTTCAGCAGTTCCACTTCAGCGCCTTGACCTTTTTAGGCTCACCAATTTAAATCGGCTGACGAAGTTCACAATGATCCGTTCTTTCATTCGAAACAAACGCCAAAACATAAGAGTAAACAGCACGAAGATTAGGCAAATCTGTACTGCCCATCATTCCCGTGATGGCTGATTGATCACAGCGCCAGAGTTTCCTCTAGTAAATATTGTAGGAAGCACTTTGGACCACAGTACTATCAGAGTCAAATGAAACCCGAACAGCGGCAAGCATTCGCCATGGTATAGTGCGTGCCGTCCAATTATCATCATGGACAGCTGCACATATGCGCAGTGCTGCCAAACTGGATGCGCGCGCCTGTCAGTACTGATAAGAGAAGGGCGCGCACTATTGCGAATGCTTGCCGCTGTTCGGGTTTCATTGGGCGCCAAGAGTACATCCTTGAGAACGTACCGCGTACCGTGGGTTAAAGAGGCGACGTCCATGATTTCATGAGTCTTGCCTTACATCAACCAGAGCCATCGAAGTGAATATTCGGCACAGCAAGAGAGCTAATGAAGGGTTTTTGAAGGGAAGCCGGGAGGAAACGCGAGCCAGATGATTGCGCAATCGGTGTTACGCGTGCCTCTGCCCAACGCCGTTCGCCGAGTGCTCGAACGGCGCGGATAACCTTCGTACACGTTTCTCTAGCAGCCTTTCCCCTCAGCGCGGTCACGTGAAGCGTGAACGTTATCTCCTCGCAGCCGTCACGCTAGGATTCTTCGCAGTAAGCACCCGCCGTCAGCGCCTTGTTCACGCTGAGCGCCTGCTGGCTCCACGTAATATTGTATGTCGCTCGCCGACTAAGCAGTGTAACGTCTTCTCGCCGTGTTATTAGTGTTTCCCGGGATAGAATCTTACTCCATTTCTGTCTCTTCAGGCACCGTCTACCTGGTAAGGAGCGTTTTATCTCAGCGTCCACTCGCATTGTATTTGGAGCCACGTTGTCTGTATACTCCATTGTCTATTGTCCGCGCACAATTATACGGAAAGGATAACTGAAGATATTACAAAAATGCGCCTGGTAGACAAGTGTGGCGATACGAGCGTTGTGTTGACCACCCCCTGGACTGCGTTAAGCGGCCGTGAAATGGTTTATACATAGCCTATGTGTGACCGGGTCTGTACATTCCACGTTGCAGATCTAGCTAACGAAAGGAAAACGCGTGGATAATTAACTGCAGACTACAACTTCATGGCCCTTAGTCGTTGAAAAGGTGACGTTTCATACGGTGGTTGTTGTACGTAATAACAAAAACACGGTCATTTCCTCCGTCATAGGAATCGGTATAACACGAAAATGAACCGCACCTTCACAGAAGTACTTCGTTCTTTCTTGCAAATTGATATATAAGAGCTTGAACAATGTCTCTTGGTGTTTCGCAGCGTTACACCAACGTTGACGCCTGGTGGCATATCTGCATCCCGATGACCACCGAGTCGATAAGCGCTTTATAACTGAGCTCGGCGACCTAACTAACAAGAGCCCACGCATGCGCGCAGTGAACAGTACGATGCAGCTTTCGCCTGCCAGGCTGTTATGCGAAACGGACCGAGCCCCACCGACATTTTTCGTCTTTATCTGTTTGTCGCGTTTTTGTCATGCAGTAGAAGATATATTTCTGCAGGATTGTGCTTCTTGAACCACAGAAAAAGAAAAAAAAAGCTAGTGTAATCAGGGGCGTGTACACCACATGCCAATCATATTAGGCACGACCGCCTTGACCTTTTCTTTATAGCTTGATGACAAAGTTGGGGAAAAAAGACTAAGGATAACGATAGGGGTGCTCTAAAGAAGCGGGTATTGTGTCCGCTTCCCGGAACAGCCTAGCAGAACGCAGCTTCACAGGACTGCTCATCGCGCGCACAGCCATGTTCTCGTTCATTTCACCACTGCACTCAATTATACGGAGCTTGTCGTGTCAGCAGTCCACATTCGCGCGCTCAGGTTAAGAACTATTGTGGCTCTACCAATAAGTACAATATTGGTAGCGTTCTCTACCTTGAAACCACGCAATAAGACTCTATCAACGCACGCTCCCGCCTAATAGACAAAAGAACGAGCGTGCTTTTTTTTCTTATTTTTTATTCTATTTTAACATCTTATATCCTTTCCCCTCCTCTCTCTCTCTCTCCCTACTTTCAGTCCCCCCATCCCCTTCCGCACGCAGAGTAGCAAGTCAGCGATTTGCATATGCCGGCTAAATTCTCTGCTTTTCAATAAAGAGTTCTCTCTCTCTCTCTCTGGGAGGCACCATGTATTTTACTGTGACCTGCCCTAGCTAGAATTACGAAAGCACCTAGTGAGCTCGTAGGCGAGAAAGAACGAATGAGCACACTTGTCTCCACATCCTTCGTGCAACGATTAATTAGCGTCATTAGCAAAGCAGTTATTTTTTTTTCGCAGATCATTTTCAGCACCATATCAAACGCACAGATCTTCTTTGTCAAGCAGATGCATATGTGTCCCATGAGATGCATCGGTTAATGTCCACAACGTGGGAAGCGGTGCACCTTTAAGGAGTCCTCAAAACACGAAAAAATACGAAGAACGGGTGCATTATTCTCCCCTGCCACTTCCTGTCTTTTCAGCCCACTGCGTAACGCCAGCAGGGTAATTCGCGTGACGTCGTTAGGGTACAAACTCTCGTTTCATGCACGCAGGTTGTGCCTTGCATGGCTCGACCATCGAGCACTATCATCTCATTTCACATGTTGGGAGCTTGCTCGGCAAGCTTCTTATGCTCGCGCCTGGTCCGGCGGCGGCGGCGGCGTGTACACTTCTCCGGTGATTCCAACAATCCTTACTAGATGGCGCGCCGCCGATCAAGGCGCCGGCTTTCCGGTGATTTCAAGAATGCTCACTGGATGGCGGCACCGCTCAAGGCGATGCACACAACTCTCGGCACGTGCGCTTCCTTTCTCTTCGCCGGGAGCTCACGCAGTGAGCACTCTTCGTTACCGCTCGGCCGCATGAACCCCGCAGAAGCCAAGGCAGCAGCGCGGCGGGCTAGGAACGCAGCAGCAGCTCGGGCTCATGCCGCCCGAGCGCGGCATGAAATGTATATATAACAACGTTGTCACGTCTATATATGATGGTAGGAGATGTGTACGGAGGATTCGGGGGTTACCCGATCATCTTCGAGCAAGCTTCTCTAACATCATTCAATTTGTGGATATGGCGATTTGTGGGATGGCAATGGGATATGGTGATTTTTTACTGCGTTTTCTGCTCGCCAGCAAAGGTAACTGCGTGTAGCTGAAAAGCGCGAAATCCTGCTTGGCTCAATGCTAAATGTTAATATTTTCCACGTATTTTCTGAACGAATAGATCGCGAGCAAGAGCTAACCTCTGTAGGGAAGGAAGTGAGGGCGAGAAAGGTATCACTTCCTCGCCTTTGTACTCGGTGCTGTTCTGGCGCCGCAGGAACGTAGATATACGGTATTTCTTCAGTTCTGTAGTACATATGAGCATAAAAAAAGCTGATAAAATGCACCTGTTTGATGTGAAAAGCCCTCAGAACGTCGCGGACCCTGGGACAGCTTACGAATAATATCACAATGCGTTTAAAAAGGCTTACCGGGAACGGTTCAAGTGCAATGTTGTTATACCCACGCGGCGTTCAAAGAAATCCACGTGACTAACAAATATTACAGCATTTTTACGCGCCTAAAACCGCTGACTGCACTAATTTTTCGCTAATCAGCCTGGTAAATTTTTTCTTAGTTCAACAGCCGAAAAAATAGTGTGAACAGTCTTCTCCACGTCAGATAATAGAATTGAATTTCTAAAGTGCAGTGAGCGAATATTATGCTTGAAAATATATATTCAAATAACATTCTTATTAAGGCTGAATAAGAGCATAATGTTAACAGTAATAAACAAAATGTCAAATTCACGCAGTATTAAGGTGAATGGCACCCAGTTGTAAACTTTTTATGCCACAGGAGCATATTCTGTCACGAGAACTTTGTGGAAGCCAAAGTTCAGAGGTATTAAATTTTTATTAAAAATAAAAAAGTACTTTAAAAGACGTCAGAAAATTTTGTATGAAACATCGTGGAAACGACTGGCCTAAACGTCCAGCTTTGTACGTATTTAGAATGACTGCATGGACAACGTCGTCATTTCTTATACATTTAACACATCGCAGCCTGAAAAGCGTTATGATATTGTGCGCTCTTTCCACAGTATACCATACCCAGTACTGTATGTCTTGTTTTTCATTTTAGATGTCTGTCTTGTACTTTTGCAAGACTGTTATAAATGCGCAAGTTCGCTTTGTTTCTTTTTTTGTTTTTTTGTTTTGAACAAATACTTGCAGATCTTTCTCATGTTCATACCACTTGCCTACTGTTATAACGGTTATCTTTCTATCTCCTGATGTCTTGTTGAAAATTATACCCATGTAATGACCACTCACTCAATTAGGAGCAAGCTGTGGCTCACACTATAGAATTAGTTCATTTCATAGATTGGTAGGCGTAGTTATGAGTACGCATTATGTGTTTATGTCAGACAGATTTTAACGCGATAGCGTTTAAGAGCTCGTTTCGTAGAAAATTCCTGGCGTCGGCGTCGGCGGCGGCGTCGGCGTCGTTGGTTGTGAGCGAAAAATCATCATCTTGTCCGTGACCGAAAAAATCAAGAAAGATGCAAATAAAATAAATAGTAAAAATTTCCGGGTCCGAGTGAGGATCGAACCCGGGCCGTCTGCGTGGCATGCAGGTGTTCTACCACACAGCCACGCCTCTGCTTGGAAACAATTTCGTAGTTTAAAGCCGGCCACCCATTACAAACGGCACACACCTTACTGCGCGTATTCCCTTAACACCACGTAGTGGGTGCATAGCAAGTATGCACTAGGTGGTTGAAGTAGGCACTCGGGACAGAATGTCGCTATCGCGTTCAACTCTTAAAGGCGAAGACTAAGGGTCCCCCCAATTTTTTTTACCATCGTTTTGACATATCATGCCTCGACGTCTAGCGTGCACGATCACATGTTCTGTTGTAACTATTTGGACAAATACAATAACGCCTCAGACAAAACGAATTATTTTTGAAATGGCGGCAATGAAATGCTGAAGTTGTCTACTGGAAGTCTGAACATCTTTCAATATCATAATCCGCCATAGTTATGAAATTCCTTCCATCATAATGGCGGATATTGCAGAGTTCATGGTGGGGGGCTTGGTGGGTGACGTTGTGTTTCTCTCCGAGCTAGTGACAAACCATTGTTTCTGCCTCCTGTTGACCATCCCGAACTGGGAGTGAAGGAGAGTAGTTAATCACGTTAATTGATGAATATAATGGGAGTCTTATCCGGCTAAAAGTAGAAGTTTACCTTGTGCAGGTGTGAATTACGTATATATCTTTCGTTCCCCTTTCAGGATAGTCCACGGCACCCAAGACGGCTTAGATTTACCATTTGCTCACGGAGACGGGTGAGGGGGTACACACCCTAAGCCGGATTAAATGTGCGTTCAGTACAACACCACCCTGTCTTCCAGCATTTCTACTACAATACCCACCATTATGATCGTAACTGGTGCATTCATGTGTTAGTTTAGAGTGGCTCCGGAAGCAAACCTGCCTGCGTTAAGGGCAGCTTAGTCGGAATCAAGAAGAAAGGGGCATGGTCAGGGCATGTAACACGTTGGGAAGATAACCGCTCGTCATTGCGAGTTACGTACTCCATTGCGCGACAAGGCAGACGCGTGTGGGGGGAGACATGCAGTTCGGCCGGCTGATGAGATTGAGAAGTTCGCGGGTATAACGGAGCCGCAGCAAGTACAGGACCGGAATGATTGGTGGAACATGCGAGAGGCATTCGCCCCGCAGTGGGCGCAGTGAAGCTGATGATGATGTTGGTAAAAACGACATCATTATGATTGATTACGGTAATGCTGATGATCACATTTTCTATGGGGAAGCTATTTCTTGGCGCATAGTTGCTGCAAATGTCCCTTTATCGGGATGCACGCCATATTATGAAATGCTGCATAGATATCTGACATTACATTATACGTTCAAACCAGACCATACCATATCAATAAATTACTGCAATCTGGGAGCGCGACTGTACGCCATAAAAAAATACGTCACCGTTCGTTAAGATTAAGCATCTAAAGAAAAAAACAGCTGGTGAAAATTAGGAGGTTGCCGCTACGTACAGTATTCAGTGGCTTTACAGTGGCAGTTGCAACGCATCCTTCAAGCGATATCCAAGGAGTGCCGGTTGTTGCACGTAGCCACAAGTGAAATGATCGTTTATTGTGATTGTTACCGTGGCAGATAACTCCCCGAAGTCTTTTATACTACACTTTTGAAAGAAACAAAGCTAATCAAATACGAGGAATCATTCCAACTCAGCAAAGTTTTCATATAGTGTGTTGCAGTTATTAGTGTCACGCAGTGGAGTTTCAGGTGCAGGCTAATCGTAATGGTATTGAAGAAGCATCGCACGACAGGCGCATTCAAGCACACATGAAATAGGCTCAAAAGGAGGTGATGTGCGCGAATGAGGTCTTTTGTGCGCGGTTTCATCGCTCACAAACTACTTTACCAGCACATATTAAGGAATTCTAAGGACAACGCTGGCGTGAAGGCTGAACAGTCCGATGCAGACAACCACGTCGCAATTAAAGAATGGTAAGTAAAATCTAGCCGATCGGATCAGGCTGCTGGTGTTCTTGTTGCGAATATTGTGTAAGACGTTCGTCTCGCTCGGAATCTGTGAATCATGCCAGTCACCACAGTGAACCGCTTAATATCAGCTAACATTTATCAAAGAGAGGCTACGAGTATTTGTTGTCTGCATTTTGTGAGCTAGGTTCTTGTATCTTATATTTAGTTTTTTGTTCAACGTACCAGATAAAACAAAGGGCGTTATTTTCTTTGCAGGTTCCTCTACAACAGCTGATTAAGGAGGCTTGGCAAAAATTGAACCATGGATTTTGCATCATGCCGAGACGTGGACGGCCTATGGATCCACAATTTCTTTCATGACGATCTCATTCGATCCACATTAGCTTACAAACCACGAGATGATGACATATTCCTCGCAACATACCCAAAGTGTGGCACCACTTGGACACAGTATCTCATCCTCAGTATACTATCTGATGGCCATCCACCGAAAACAGTAGTGGACTTTATGCTGGCATCTCCTTACATGGAAATGATGGGCGCTGAAGCGGCTGAGAGGATGGTCAGGCCAGGCCTGTTGAAGACACACCTTCCGTTCAATCTACAGCCATACTCACCTCAAGCAAAGTACATCTACGTCACACGCAATCCATACGACGTTTGCGTCTCTTTCTACTATCACATGAAAGGCATGACACCAACCAAATATGACGCCTCCTTTGACAGGTTCTGCAAACTATTCATCGCCGGCAAGCTTACCTGTGGAGACTACTTCGACCACTTGCTCTCCTGGTACGAGCACCAGAAGGACCCAAACGTGCTGTTCTTCACGTACGAGGAAATGAAGAAAGACACTGTTCTCTGGACCCTCAAGATAGCCAACTTCATGGGTGAGCAGTACGGAATGAAGCTTCGCGAGGACCCTGACTTACTTCGCAAAGTTATCGATGCATCAAGCCTGAAGAATATGCAGGGCGTGTTCAACGAGCAGATGCCTAGGCTGGTAAAAGATATGCTGAACTTGAGTCCTGACAGGGCTATAAAGTCAATGGAGGTTTACAGAAAAATTATCACTCACGACGACGAGCCCCTGCACAGCGATGAAGGGTTCGTTCGCAAAGGCATCGTTGGAGACTGGAAAGCTCATTTCACGAACGAGCAGATACAGAATATGAAAGCTTGGATTGCCGAAAAAACTAAAGGCTCGGACGTTATGAGTTTATGGAAGGACCTCGATCTACCATGAGAGAAGAGCGACAAAGTGAGAACTTCGAGCGTTAATGTGTGTACAAAAATATTCACCTGTAGCTATTGCTCGCCGTAACCATGGCCCTGGGGAAGAAATGTCTTGCAGATATTCCCTATGTTGGACGAAGGCTGCACAGGAGGATAATAAAATTGCACACATCGTAAGCCCAACAGGCATTGGAAGTTATGCTTCGGTTTCATAAACACGATTCTCTGTTTTTTCAGCAAGCCGTTTCCTAAGATTAATGACGCCGAGGGTCAAAACTTCGCCACCTTTTCAAATTCTAATGAAACCAGGCTGCATATCTTTACTCTGCGCGGACTGTAAAATCAGAGAGGCACCGCATCCACTTCTTATTACAGCACTAGCACCTAGCGACATTGTTTCTAAAGGAGCGCATTCACCCCCAGATGGTCGGAAGGTCAACGCTCGCTGGTGTATTATGAAACCTAACAGAAAATAAAAACACGTACAAAAAGAAGGTTATGGTTCAAATTACGTCTTTTATAGCATACATATGAAATCGGACCGTGAGTTCAGCAAAGTTAAGAGTCTAAAAACTGTCACGATAATTACTGAAAATTGATTGCATGGATTCCTGAAAAAGACATCATTCTCGTGTGGGTGTGTGCCATCAAAAGGGCACACACCCACCAACGAACAGACCCGGGTCAATCTTAAACTCTACCCACGCCGTTTAGGCTAGAGCATCATCAAACCAGTTGCACCATCATTTTAGCGACACGCCGTGTACCAAGGCCGCTACGGACAGTTATATCATACCCTCCTTCTCACCCCTGCCTTGCCTCCTCAACTCATGAGACACGCTGGCATCGCTGGCGACCGCAGAGCTCTCATGAGCGGACCCGACGATTTGAGCTTCGCCTAGTCATGACCTCCGAGATTGCACGCCGACAGGTTGCGCACAATCTCGGAGACCATAGCCAAGTGCGCCCTGCAGCACGCACGCCGTCTGGCAACAGAGACGGAGATCGCGGAGTGGTTGATAGGGTGGCTGGTAGGGTGGCGGAGGTGCGGAGGTGCCGCCACCCTACCAGCTAATCTTACTTACGCGCACTGCACACCCAATCAGATCAGCAGCACGGGTGACATCGCGCTTCCAGCGGATATCGTACTCTGAATGGGCGGTTGAAAACGCGTTTGGCTGAGCCGCACTGATCTACAGCGATTCGCAACTTTAAAGCGTTGTAATAAATTACGCAGTTTAAGCAGAGAGCTTAAATCAGTCTGTAAATGACCCTTACGACTTGGTCTACCGGACGAACGTGTTTGTACAAAATCGTCAAAACCGTTTCAGGGTCCCTTTAAGAGTAACTGAATGGATTCCAAGAGAAGGCGAACGCGTGAGGGTGAGGCAGAAAATCAGGTGGGCAGATGAGATTAAGAAGTTTGCAGGTGAAGCGTGTTAGCAGCAGGACCTGGTTCATTGGCGGAACATTGGAGAGGCCTTTGCCCTGCAGTGGTTGTAGTCAGGGTGATGATGATGATGCTCAGCCAGTTGTTGACTGAGTATGGCCAGATTAAGCCAATCCGCATTAGCCGGGATTAAGCTAATCTCGAAGGAGTTGATTTAGAGTAAGTTGTGATTGCATTGCCAGTTCGGTGACAGAATGGCCACGTTAAGCCTATACAGGATTTAGCCGGATTTAGCTAATCCGGAATAATGTAATCCTCAACAGGTCAATTTTAGGCAGGTTTAGATTGCTTAGCCAGTTTTATGACTAAGTATAGCCAGCTTAAGCCAATCTAGATGAGCGCAGATAAGGCTCATCCGTATTGACCCGACCAACGCGTCCCTGACAAACCCGTATGAGGTTAGACACCCGTTACCGCCAAAACAACGCGAAGCTCAGAGGTGCCATCGCGAAGATAACCACGACACCATGTCCTGCCAAGCTCTTCGACGTCTAGAGCACCATGACCAGGTCATGTATGTCATGACGTGCATGACATACATGGCGTATATTTGATATTATTACCTGTTATTTGTGTTCGTCATACGCAGTTCTGATGCCATGCCAATTTCGGTATACATTAAGTTAGTAAAGCGGCCGCTTGAGCAGCACGACGATGACATGTATTTCATGACGTACATGCCATGCATGACAGTATTTTCATGTTATGACCAGTCAATTACGTTCACCGTACGATCTTGTCATGCCATGCCAATATTGATATACATCAATTAATCCAACGGCCGCGAGAGCACGAAAAACTAGGCGGCCAGTTAGACAGATACGCTCAAAATTCATTTTGTTTGCCATAAAATCTATAACAATATATATGCAAACGATATATGCGCAAGCCGTACCGTCAGCACGGACAAACTGAGCCCAATTTCCACGCCCAATTGTACTGAAAGCGCTCTAGCACTGCATGCTGGCAGTGCCAGCTAACTGGAACCTTTGAACCAATATGGCGCCCTCAAAACCAGTGTCTCCACCCTGTAGCGGAGGAAGCGCACAGATAATGTCCCCTATTCCTGCACTGATCCGAATGGAAGGCGCGTTTGGTGGCAACGAAGCGCAAATTTCTAAAAAGGCGCGGTTTGACGTGACATTAACATTAAGATAATCTTTTGATAAAACTAGTTCTTGCTGTGGGGTTTGTATATTTCATGGCTTTTCCTAGAACGACAAAACTTCGAAAATGATGCGAATGAGACGAGCGCTGAGAAACGGGGACATAGACTGGAGGCGCACAGGTCCTCCCGTTTCTTAGCGCTCGTCTGCTTCGCATCAAGTATGAACCAACTTGCCAAAGCTCACATCTTGCTAAAACTTCCAAACACTGTGGCGAAAAAAAAACGACAGGCTTGCGCGGAAAGCGCAGCAGTCACAGCGAAAGTTGGAAGAGCGTCATTTCAAGAGAGAGAGAGTGATGCAAGGAAAGGCAAGGAGGTTAACCAGACGCACGTCCGTTTTGCTACCCTGCACTGGGGGAAGGGATAAAGGGAAGAAAGAGAGACAGAAGAATAGAAGGAAAGAAAGATGCACAGAGTCACGAGCACACTTGGGGGAGCACATCCAGTCTACAGGCGGTCGCTCAGATTGAACCCGTTGCAAACCTCTTGGCGCTACTAATACAAGCACGCTTGCAAGGTACCCACTACTCCATTAATTGATTCAGTGGCTGATGACGATGAAGAATTATGGCTGAGTCCTTTGTAATGGGTTGGAAGCATTCAACGACCCACTCGTAATGCAATTCATATTGTGTGACACCTGGTTACACTATTCGCATTCTGTGACGCCTGGTTGTTATTTTACTCTTCTACCACGTTATATTGCGTATGTTAACGTGATTCCTTCCCGACATAATACTTGTGTAGGGAATTTATGCGCAGGGGTCAAAAAAAAAAAAAAAGCACCGGCCTGGCTCAGTGGTAGAATACTGGGCTGGCACGGAGTGGACCGAGCTTCCAACCCCGTTCCATCCAGCATTTTTTTTTCTTATTTCGTTTTTTGTTCTTATTTCGTGCGATAGCGGTTACAGACACCGGCGGCGGACAACTACGGCACCCTTGCTCTGCTCTCATAACAGCTGTCGCTGTAAAACGGTTACACCACTGTTGCAAGAAGGCATGTCGAATGTTTTCTGTCGTTTCACGGTTACACACTGCTGCACTTCTTAGAAAAGGCCGATAAACCCTTCTACAAAGCAAAGAACTCAGAGGCAAGAGCTCAGTGGTAAGAACTTTTCTTGTTGCTTTTTTTTTTGCTAGTTTAGCTCCGCTATCAGCACTTCGCTTAGGCTAGGGTTGATATAACATCTGCTTTCTCGATAACATTCGCCCAGGCTCTATGTACAGGCTACTGCCGGATGCCGCAGACATATTGCATCAACGTAACCATCACGGCTGAGCAATCTAGTCAGACTTCTAACTTTATACGGACGATGCACAGCATGGGAGATGCCAAAAATGGCATGCATAGCCCCGCTGCATTAAAAAAAAAAGACACACACTACAATACACGCCGTACAGGCTATAGACTTATCATGGAGATTTATTTCCGAATATGCCCGTTGTGTGCACCTTCCCGAACTATCTCGAGCAGTAGAAATTGTGAATTTACCGCTTCAACTAAAAAATTGATGGACACTTCGTAAATTCCAAAGTGTGTTTGGCGAAAGCCTGTGGCCATTAGACTGACTATGCCACGTCTTTTTAAATGCGAATGCATTTCTTAGTCGGGCTATGTCAGGCATCCGGCGTTGTCCGCGGCGGTGTCCGCGCGCCGGCAGGTGTTATCTCTCCGCTCACACTCCCTCTCCCATAGCAACAGCTGCGGGCGCGCGCGCTTATCCTCGCCCCTAGCAACCGGAGCATGTGGTGCGAGAGAGTGTAGGAGAGGGTAGGTGCAGTGCTTGGCCGCTCCTTCTCTCGCCGTTCACTCTCTCTCCTCCCTGCGCCCCACTCTCCCGTCCGCTCGCGCCTCACTCTCGACCGTTCGCTGGCTGGGCGCCTCTCAAGGCGATGGTAGAAGTCGGTGAAGGCGAAATCTCTCGGCGCAAGAAATGCATTCGCATTTCCTCACTATTCCCTTCGGGGAGGTAGGGGGCATTTTTTTTAGTTTTCTTTGGGTTTTTTGTGTTGGTTTGTTTGTTTTTCGGTTTTCTTCCTTTTCTCTGTTTCTTTTTGTTTTGTTTTTGTTTTTTCTGTTTCTTGTTTCTTTTTTTTTTGTGTGGCTGCTGTGCCATCATGTCATTGCTGAGAGAGTGTGAGGGGGGGAGAGGCCACAACTCGCACCGTGCCAGAGGACTCACCGGACACCGCGAGTATGAGACATTAAAGGCTTTTGCCTTAAAATTGTGGTTTTGTGCGAAGCTTTCGCAGGTATCATTGTTTTACGGGCCGAGAATACGAAGTTCTTTTTTCGTGCATTTCTTGTCGCGCGTAGTTGACCTGTTCTTTTGGTCATCATCTGGGCATATTGCCGAGTATATAATTAGTCAAAGTCCGGCTTACCTGCAAGGTGCATGTTTACAACTCGCCATAATATGGCGACAGCGCTAATCGCTGTTAAGTGCGCACGTCAAGGCAGGTCATCGGCAAGACACCGCGTGACACGCCACCGGCAAGGACAATGCGGCTTCTTTGCGGAAGCGCTAGATAGCAGGTCAAGTGTCGGACACTCGCCGATAGTAGTGACAGCGTTCACTGACGTGTCACGTCCTTCCACGGAAAGTAATTGCTGTAATTCGGGTCATTTTCTCTCTTCTTTGTTCGCATCATGATCGCCCATTCTTAAAAGCTACGTGAGCAATAGGCCGAAAGTTTTGAAAGAGATTGAACGGCCTTTTTTAATATTCTTATAGAAGTGTGGCAGGACCAGAATTTATTTCCTGCCTGTGTAATGTTTTATCCAAAAAATAGTTCCACCCCAAGTAAAGACTGCACGAATTGCGGAACATTTATTCGTCTTTGTTTTCTTTGTGTTTATGCTGTGTTTATCAACTCTTTTCTGTATTCATTGTTCACATTTTTGTTTACCTGCTCTTTTTTGCTCTTTTCAGTTGTTTTCGTGTTATTACGGGATATTTTATATCACTTTCTGTATTGTTTCTTTTGATAAGCTGTCTTGTTTTGCGATTATCTGTTTTCTGTTCTGTGGTCTCGTTCACACTGTTTTAACACGATAGTGTTACATGCTCGGGTCCGCTAAGGCATCATTTTGTCACGGAAATGACGCTACGGAAACGACGTCACTAAAGCGCATACGATCAGATGAAAAAAAAATTGCACTTGCATTGACGCGGTCGACATGGGAGTCGAACCATAGGCCTCTCTGCCTGCGACGAAAAGTGCCGGGTGCTCTACCCACTGCGCTAGCCACACAGGCGCACAGTGCTTCACAAACGCGCCTTTTATCTCTCATACCTCCTCTTTGTCGCATTTGGTTGGCGGTATGGTGTCGCCGACTGGGAGCGATAAACAGAAGTACTACATCAAGCATCAACGAGCGCCGATAGGGAGCGTTTTTGTAGTCTCCAGGGTAGTGCATCTTGCACATCAACCAACGGTGCTTTTCCGACGCCTGCGGCTTCGAGTGTGATGACACCAACTAATAAAACTGCTTCAATAAGTGCCGCAGAATGTCATCGACGGCGACGAGCGAAAGTCGCTCAAATGAGTGCTTTGGTGCAGAGAGAGACGCGTCAGCGGGAAGCTGAACGCCTTCCTGCTTTCACTGCTGAAGCTACTAACTGTGCCTATCGCGTTCCTGAAGTGTTACCGTTTTAGTATATGCAGGAACGCTGGCGTAGGTACCCCATTACTGGGGAGCGCACGCCATTCCGTGTCGCTCCTCAAATCACTCAAACAGTGCCTACGGTACTCGGCTACTGACCCGAAGGTCGCGGGTTCGATCCCGGCCGCGGCGGTCGCATTTCGACGGAGGCGTAATGTTGGAGGCCTGTGTACTGTGCGATGTCAGTGCACGTTAAAGAACACAAGATGGTAAAAAGCCCTCCACCACGGCGTCTCTCATAATCATATCCTGATTTTGGGACGTAACACCCAAAATATTATTGATATTGAAGACCGGAGTGAGTAGAAACTACCGTATGTCATCACGTGGTTCCAAGCAATGATTTCTCGTCGATGCGTCCCCGGTCCGTCGTGCGGACTTACTGTTCACTTCTCCGCTCCCTCTGTTAACGCGATGAACGCAGGAAAAACGAAAAATTTCTTGTTTTTCGCAAAGCTAGCGACAATCAATACAGCCGACCTTTGGAAAGAAAGCCTCACATCGTCACTGCGTATCATTCTAAGAAGCATGCTAGGAAAGAAGTGGAAATTTTAAAGGCTCTTGTTTTTTCGTTTAAGGCCTCGTTTTTTCTAAGAAAAGAAAAAAACGAGCCCTTAAAATTTCCATTTATTTCCTTCATTCATAGCGAGGCTCTCCGTCTGGCAGACTTGATGCTTTCAGGTAGTATGCGAGGGACTATTGGTCAGCTGCCAACTCGTAATAAGATCACGAGCTACGTGACGCCAACAGGTCGAAAAAGAGTATTCCACAGTAGCCGTCATGGCTACTGGCGGCGCTGACTGACGCCCCACGTCTAAATGCATATATATATGCATATATATATATATATATATATATGCATCAAGTGAACTGTGCGTCGGGCAGTATAAATACATGTGCATTTTCCAATAAAGGTTGTTGAAAGTTCAGCGCGTGTCGTCGTCGTTTGTGTTCCTTTCGTCCGTCGTGTATTTTTTTGCGCTGTAGTGTTCCGTAAGCATATATATACCCCAGAAAGGCGACGGAGGGATGACTGCAGCCGTAGCTCAGTTGGAAGATCATCGGACGCGTTATTCGAAGTTCGCAGGTTCTGTCCCTGCCAGCGGCAAGTTATCTTTTCGTCCACTTTTTTTCTTTTTCATTACAATTAGTACTACTAATAACATCCTTTATACTTTCCTTGGCATCATTGTCTGTCAGTTCTCATTAAGAAGCATGCTAAGTAAGATAATGAATAGAAGGTCGACACTAAGGCTAACGCAGACATGGCGCTTCCGGCACCCGACGAGTACGCATAGCTGCGTATGCAAATTTTGAAGAGCTATTTATATCGATACCATGATTTCTCGCGTATAACCCGCTCCTGCATAGAACCACACATCCCCTAATACAAACCAATGAAAAACACAAAATTAAGGAAAAATACTTTAATAACCGCGTATTACTCTAAAGGCGTCTTTCTTACGTCCCCATACTACAGTGCCGTTAAAGCAAACTTCTGCGCCAAAATTCGCATCGCAAGTACGATAACTTCAATAAATCTTCCATATCGAATTATCAGATATGTCGAACTAATTCCTTTTTTCCTGCGAGTTCGAGATATGCGGGTTCGAATGTATTTCAATATATCCTTCGAGCTATATCAAATACGTGTGTGTTTAAAATCATTATACGTGCTCCCACTAAAATTAAGTTGAAAGTTCACTCTTGGGTTGGTCTCATTCTATAGGGGTCGTTTTTCTAAAGGGGCACGCATGTCGTTTTACTCGTGGATGTAATCATAGGCGTGCGCACGAGGGGGGGGAACAGGGGGGGGGGGCTTGTTACCTAAGAGGGGAGAGGGGCGCATTTTCTGCCCCATACATTGACTTAATACGGAGGGGGGGGGGGCGCTGCGATGAACCTTCGCCTCCCCTGAAGGGGTGGCCAGAGCACCCCTTATGGATGTAATAGCAAAGGAGTGTCGAAAATGATAAAGTACTTCAGATGACACTGGACAGGACAATGCTTTATCTCGGATTTGTCAATTCCTGTGTCACAATACCCGAATGCACTCATCGAGAAAACGTACAATACGAAAATGCCGGTGGAACGCAGCCTCGACGTTATTCTATCTGCTTGCCATGACGCCAGAGACTTTGATGGCGTCGTGTAGAACCTATAAAATTCTTATCGGCAAATATCGATGACATTGTCCTCTCATGGACACAACAGATCAACTATGTAAAATCTTTAACGCGCCGATGTAGCGCAAATACTAAAAAGAAAGACTGCAGTTATCCGCGTTATATAGACACTGTTGTGAAGTTGCAGTCCTGGGTTTAATAACTAAACTTCAATCTTCGTTTCCTGTTCCAATGAAAGAACATATAATGGCTAAATTAACGAAAGCAGAGTTCTCGAGGAATAATTTATTATTGTAAGCTTATTTAGAGTTCCACCCCCGCGTCATTTACTACAGAAAAGCTTCGATTGTTCTTCTCCTCTATTTAAAGCGATGGGCGGATCACGTGCGAGCACGATGAAGGTTGTTTGCTGCGGGTCTATCGATAACATGCAAGCCACTGTGGTGATCACATGCCCCGGGGAACACAGATAAAGAACGTCTAGGTCATCTGGTTTGCCTCTTAACAGCGCCTTGTGACCGACTGTTATCTGGAGAGGGCTTTTCAAGAGCCCGTGTTCGTAAAAAGTTTCGCGCTTTTATCTGGGTCAGCCCTGACCCATGAGGTTTCGTCGACAACTGTCGAAATACTACTTGTTGTCTTGTGCCAAAAAGGATCGCTATTTTGACTATGCGGGCTTCGTAAGTTCGGCTTCGAATCACAAATATGGTCGTTTGCTCACAATTAGGCTCGCCTTTAGAAAGCTCATGTGATGAAAAAAAAAATATTTCGAAGTACACCTGTACGACGTGCTTATCATAACATCGGGGTTTCGATGCGTAATACAGTAACCGTTGAACACTGCCTGGGTGGTAGGGCCGTTGCCAGACTGTCTAATGTGCGTTTAGCCGTACCACCCCTTTGAATGCGGCGTGCTGAAGTAATAAAATAGATAGATAGATAAAAAAAACTTTATTGAGGTCCTGAAGTAATTCACCCCGTTTTATAGGGAGAGCGTCGCGGGCCACTCCCACGTAGAGGCGGGGAGGCCTAGCCTCACCGCCGGGTCTTGGGCTTTCTGGACAGACTTGTGTTGTTGTAGGAGGATCGGACTCTTGAGCATAGAGCGAAAGTCATTTTCGGGGAATTCTCAATTCTTTCCCTATAAAAAAGGGCACCTCCGGAGCATGTGGCTAAAGTCACTGCGATCTTCGCAGTCCGGACAAAGCGCTGGATTGTCGGAGTAATGACTGTAAATGGATAGGCTGGGGTACGTTCCGGTCAGAAGCATGCGAAAGGAGATTGTAATAAATTAAATTTGAAAAATGCGGACAGTTCGCGCTAGGTCGTGCAAAGCTTGGCAGAGTGAAGTACGGGCCCGTCGCCGCTCGTACTACCGTCCAGATGCGCGGTTTCCTCCTCGCTAGTACGCACTTTCTTAGGATGCTCCAGGACTCTCTGGGAACGATCGGGCGCAGCCAGGCTATGCACTGTAGAGCGGAGGTTGCGCGCGATGTCCCCGTCGTTGACCATGGATTTGCTAGTGCGCATGCGCGGCTTGACCAGGTGGTGCGGTATTTGGTCGCTCAACGACATGATGCTTGCTCCCTCTTTCTTTCTTTATTTCTCTCGCTCTACTTCTTTTTATCTCTTTCGTTGATGTTCTGTATGTCTTTTTTCCTTTCTACATTTCTTTCCATTTCTCTATTTGTCATTCTTTCTGTGCCACACTTTACTCTCTCTCCTCCTCCTCCTTTCCCTCCTCCTCATTATCTAATCTCTCTTCATCACGCTCACTGCCCTTTCCTACCCCCCTCGCTACGCTACACTATACGAGGCCCTGTATAGTTTACTATGCTCTGTTAACTATACTATGCTTTGCTAGCCTGCCTGAATAGCCAAGTGGTTCACTCATGTCACAGCATGCCACCTCGTTAACAATATTTTTCGGCAAACATTTTTCTCTTTCTCTTTCTTTGTATCTTTCTTTCCGCCTATCTATTTGTTTGTTTCTTTTTTTTCTCTCTCTCTCTGTACTCGTTCTCTCACCCATCATGGTTATTACAGGCCACACTGTAGCGGTGAGTAGCGGAATTTGCCCAAATTTGGGTTGCACATAGCCACTCATGATGATAGTTTTCGGGCACGGTCACACAGTTTACGCCGAGCTAGAGCAGCTTCGCCGTTAAAATAACATAATGTGCTTTATTATTTGCTATAACTATAGTTATTTGATTAATAAGCCCTCTGGCTTGTCTTGCTTTGCCATGGTACCATGTACATACCTCAAAAGGTTCGCTTACAGGCACAGGGACTGAAGGTAAAGCACAGGCATTGTGAAGTCTGTCCTTTACCTTTAGTTACGGTTTATCATACCTCATCTTGTTTTTATGTATGAATCAGCACCAAGGAGGTTTAAAAATTTTTAAACCTCCTTGATCAGCACCAATGCTCCCATCCGTCAGTGTGTTTTGTAGACTGGATGACCTGACAATAAAACTCAAATAACTTTCCTGCCTAGTTTGTGTTCCCCACTTCTTGCAACGCATGTCGCCGAACGTATGTACTGTGGCTCGTGTGTGGACCAATTTAAAGTTCAAACAAAAAAAAATCATGATGATATACAGATGGCTCGATTTTTATTTAATTGCTTGTCTTTTTTTTGCGATTCCACGAATTTTCCTGCGAAGTATGGTTATCTTTATTCTATTTTTCTTTTTTTTCAGTCTGCGTTCCAAAGCATATCCAAAAGCTAACCTTCACCAGATAGGGTTAGTATTGAAACAAAGAGTTCATTTTTAATATTCATACAAAGAAAAACCTAGCATTTCATAATGTGGACGCAAGATCAATTACGCTTTCAAAGTGATGTCAGGGCTTCGAATCCCATTGAATGTTGATTATACATATAGCGGCAGCTGTGCCTCCAATGTGTTGCCCTTGGCGGAAGAAAAAAAAAGTCACAGTTTCACCGCAAGGGTGAAGCAATGAATGCGATAGCAAAAAATTGTAATGTTATACGAAGTGAGGCTGGCAGCTAACTCTTTTTGGATCCGATCTCACGCAACTCTAGAAAACGCTTGTTTAAGAGAATTCTCTTCGCGTTGAAAGCGCAGCACGTAGAAGGGTACGCCGGCCCGGCCGCCGAGAAGGGGAGATGATGAGAAGGGGAGATAAAGCGCGCGCCCACGCCCGCGCTCGTAAAATCGAACGTCGACCCCCCCCCCCCCCCCCCCCGCCCGCTGTCGGCCGCCGAGAAGGGGAGATAACGCGCGCGCCCCCCGCTCGTAAAATCGAAGGTCGCTCGAGGGACCCCCCCCCCCCCCCTCGCGTCTTTTCACGCTCACGAACGACGGGCGGGCCCGGTTATATATATACATATACGGCAAATGACGCCGACGCCGACGGTGAAAACCAGCCGCGAGTGTCCATATAATTGCTATCGCAATAAAAAATGCGGCACCGAGGTCGACGTTCCGGCAGTGGTACGTAGAAAACCCAGCACGAGTGTTGTTTTTGCCGCTTCCTGCCAAGTGTTCAGTGCTTTCTGCAGGGCGCTCTTTAACCTCATGACATTGTTTCTAACATCACGGGTACTGGAACAACAGAAACGAAATCACAAGGGTTCCAGGAACTACATGACGCGAGTATGTAAAGGGACTGTCTGCCGTCCTACATCGCTATTCTGTTTTTTGTCGCAATAAAAAGCGTGCCGTCTGAAGATTTCAGCCTTGAAGCTGTTTCACTGGAACGTGAGCAGTAATTTTTGAAGCAGAATTTTTCGAACTGCGTTCGGTCTTCTTCCATTGGTGTGATGTATGCCCGCAACACTGGTTGGTGGAGGCGATGACGATTGTTGTGCCGGTGAAAGTGAAAAAGTGAAACCGCGTGCGGTTTTTGCAGGCTTCCTCAAGTTTTGTTTAATAATAAAACAAATACCGTAGCAGTCGTTCAAAGCATGCAAATAGTCAAATAACGTATTATTACCACAGTTTCTCCAGCTTTCTTTAGTCAGCCTGAGAAACCACCGCAGTCGAGCGAAAAAGTTGGTCTGTTCCAGCAACACTGGTACGCCGGCGTTGTGAAACGAACTCTACGAAATCCAGTGGTTCCACTCATGGCAAACGTGCTACTAAAACGAACACGAGACGTGTTTCACAGAGGAACAGACTGTCCCTGCTGTGTTTCAGTTATGTTTAGGTGTTCTGTGTTGCATAAGCGATGTGAGAGCCAGCATGGACGTCTTGGTGAAGCGGAACGTCATGGCAAAATCTTCTTCAGTGTAGAACCTGGGTGAATACTGGTGTGCACTTTACGCACGAGGGCTCCCGCGCAACGTTACTAGATTGCGTTGGACTCACAGGCATGGCTCAAAAATTCGCTAAAGTCAGTCGCGGCGCTATTGGCTGAAGACATGTTTTTTTTTCTGTTTTTATGAGCGGCGCCGGACGCAGTGCTCGCGTTTCTCCGCCGTAGGCAGGCAGACATGCAGGCAGGCGAACGCGCCGCCGGCAGCGCCATATGGCGCCTCTAAACGTGTGAGAAGAAAAAAAAGGCAGAAATTACTCTGGCGCAACCTAAAGTTGTCCGAAGTGCGCAAAATACAATTTCAAGTTATACATGTTTGTTGACCCTACCTGCGAAGGTTACTTGTCCTACTAGTAGATTGAACCACATCGCTGTTGGGTGACGCTAGCAGTCATTCTTCGCGGATTTTCAACATCAGATTAAAATCATAATCCTTTTTTTTTATGGGAGAAAAGCATGCTCGTTGCCGCGGATGTGATGAACGATCTTCTCAGCTTCTCCACAATGAGAAAAATTTTTCCGAGCAGTAGACAGTTCCTCTAAGTATAATAATGGCTCTAATTAGTGACTTTGTCTGCTCGTGCGCCTTAAGATTCTATTAATGCGAAAAACGACGCACAAATGGCATTGTTTTTTGAACTCGAGCTTTGTTGAATGAGTGAATGAGAAGTTCTCAAAAAAGTTTCCTATAGGTTGATTGCAGAGGTTAAAAACAGTTTCGGTGGCTGCTCTCAGTATTTTCGTTCGCAACTATAGTAGGCCCATGACTGTAAACGTGAGCCCATAACTAACTATACCGTAATAATCAATGCACGAAAATTAACGTCTATTAGATGTATAATCCAGGCTTCTACGACTCGTAATATTTCAAGAACGATGCATAAACGTAGGAACTGTGCGGAGGCATCCAATCAAAATCGGACGAAGCAGCTTTAGTAAGCAGACATCTACATTATGTTTACAGGCTTCAATTCAATATACTTTTACGAATATAATAAATTAATACAGATACATATCAGAACATCACTAAAGACAACGCGAAAACGGAATGAATTAATTAGAGTGACGAAAGCGGGTATACTTTCAACGATGTTTTAAAATGGTTTAACACTAATACTCCTAACTCGAGGTAAAGAGTGTTTGTTTGCAAAAGAAATTCAACGGAAAGAGGCAGTTTGTTTGCCATAATTCGTAGTAACTTTTGGAAAGCGGGTGGGTGGTATCGGTCACCATTTGAAGTTATTCGCTTGAATAATGCGTGGACATTCGTAGGTGCTACAATACAATTACAATAGAGCACTCTCTCCGTTTCCTGCTGTACGGCTTGCCACGAATAATCAAGGCCAGTAAAGCGAGTCTAGCCATGATACAATGTACTGAAGCCCAGCCACTACCGATCTGTCTCGGTCTGTCTTTGAGTGCGCCGATCATAGCAACTAGCACAATACTTTGAGGCGGGCCCATGAAAGCACCCAAAGAAGTTAAAGCACGTGAGACACATTAAGGCATGTCTCCTGAATACCTGGCCGCCACCTGGTCCCTCTATCAGCGAACAAATAATGCACATTTTATTGCGATAGCAATTATATGGACACTCTCGGCTGGCGTCGCCGTCATGTCCGGTATATGTATATGCATCTATATATTTATAAAAGCCACAAAGAAAAATAATTCAGAAAAAAATGTTTCCGACGCACGGCATTGAACGAGGGACCTCTCGCTCTGCAGCGCGCGGCGCTAACCGCTGAGCCACGAAAGCGCACGTCCTTCCACGTTCAAACGGCGAGCTATTTATATACAGCGTGTTTCCAGCGTGTTTTCAGCATTACCAGCGAGATGGCGCAAAGGGCGCGCTCGGCGGAGCTTTAGTGGCTTTAGCTCGGCGCCCCGTTGGTCGCGACGCGCGCTCTCAGACGCTCCTCTCCAGCGCGTACTTTGCCCGGGGGGGGGGGGGGGGGTAGACGACCGTGCGCGCAAGCGCTTATGTCGCGGTCGGGAGAATAGTACGCCTTAAGCGTTCGCCGGAACGATTACATTGTAGTTACCGAGCGCACGAAGGTCACTTTGCTCGCTGCAGTACCCCCGTTTACGAAAAGAGCACGCTTTTCAAACACAGCGAAGTAACAACTGTGACACTTGTTAGTTCGCGCTCGTCGGTACCTGTGAATTCGTTTACTGCGTCATTTTTGTTTGAGCAGAGCGTTAAGTGTCGAGCTGTGAAAGTTGTTAGTTCGCTCTCGTCCTGTGCGTGTTTCTTTCGTGCGTCATGTGTGCGTGAGCAGCGCGCTGCACGTATCGACCTGCTTGCCATTCGTCGCTTGACATTCCAATTTGTTGCTATCGCATTCATTGCTTCGCCTTGTGGCGAAACTGGGTGACTTTTTTCTGCGAAACGGCAAATGCGCAGCCTGAGCCATTTACAACTGACTTCAGGCCTGCTTCATTTTCGATTAATGTAGTGTGCGTGCCTCAAGTGACAAAAACTGGTAATTTATAAATAAGTTTAATCTCTAATTAAAAGTAAATCAATAGTGAATTAACAACTCGACGACAAAGTGTGTGCGTGTAGAACCAGTGGTGCTGTCTGGGCTGCCGAAAGGGAACATGTGTTTTAAGCAGTAACAGTGTGGTAGAGTGGGAACGTCATGTTCTATTACTGAGCACCTTGTGACAGCGTAGACTATTGCGTGTACTCTCCTGTAGGTTAGCTAAGGGACTGTAATATTTTTAAGCGAATGACCACAGTAGAGTAATAAGGTGCAGTACACTCTCAATGCCGTCTACCAGTGGACGATCGTCCACAATCCGGGAAGCAAGAATTCTATACCCAAGCCCTGTTCAGAGTGGCACACTTGATTTGGTTTTCGTTCCTGCCTTTCTCCATCTCTCTCTTTTTCCTCTGCGAACGTTTAAAACCGTTGTGTAATCATTGATGCTGTTATGATCGTTAAGGAAGGTTTGTTGTCATTGCAGTGAATAATAGCAGCGGTATAAACGACATTAAATCACTGTTCTTTGTATAAGCACACCATTCAAGCCTGTATATACATATAGCGTTATTTGCAGAGCCTCCTCACACACGATGATCTATGATGGTCCCGCTTCTTTTAGCCACTTTCAAAGAGAAAAAGCCCAGACGAACAACAACAAGGCAACAATTCCAACACGTCGATAGGTATAAGCTGGCCTTCAATAGAGATGCAGCATCATCATCGCATTTATATCGCCCATATCAGTACATTAGGTATGTGAATCAGGGGCATATATGGCGCCAGTAGGTTGGCACTGTGCCATTATACTGTAGCGAACTTACAGGGAAACAAGCAGGAGTGTCAGCGGCTGTTAAGGAAGGATGGGGCTGACAAAGAGTTGAATGACTGTAGGATCGATAAGGTTCGCGCTTTCTCTTTAGACAATGGCGTTTGGCGCGTCCTCAAGTGGCAGGGATAACGTTCCTACGTGATTCTCAGTGGGCGGCCTTTCCTCTCAATGCTGTCGCATGGAAGAAACCTTCACACCACAAACCAGTTGCTTGTCTTAGAAATTTTCTCTGTGGAGGACGCAGGAGTTCACGCTAGCCCTGCGAAATCTGATGGGTAGTTGTATGCACGAGTAGAGGAACAACTTTTTCGCCGTTGGTTTCTGCAAAAGTTGGCGGGAGTGAATCTGCCTCGTTTTGTCGACACTGTCTACATACAATGTCTAACAGGTAAGAAGCGTTATACGATTTTCAACATTTCTGAAGCTACGTTACCGACGAAGTCCGTTTTTATTTTATGATCTTCAACATAATTACAGGTTTACTTTCTAGTACACCTGGGACCCCGCGTAGATAGGATGGATAGTTGGGCTGCTTTGTAATGTACATTCGTTGAAAACATAGAACGCAAATAGGAGACACAGGTTATGTACACACTGCAAGCGCTTATTGTTTGTGTATGCCTGTCTTTGTCCAGCGTTTTTCTATTTACACTGTAAGTTTTTCTATGGTTGTATATAGCTCTTCCCTTGTGAACGCAGATTGCCCTTGCCCGGTCTCCTTCGCTAACAATCTACTGATCGGCAGAACAAAAGAAAGCTTCCTCTTAGATAAAGCGCTGAGTCTCCGTCACCTGAGCCCTCAATTAAAAGAACCTATCACACCAGAATATTCATACGGAAAAATTCCATTCACTCTCGACTCTCGGAATACCATACAAGAAGGCTACCGACTAACAAAAAATATGTGCCTATAAACAGAAGATTTGTGCCTAGCAAATGAAATTCATAAACGGTGCCTTATACCGGAGCTTGTCGCGACAGAAAATGCGAAGTGAGTTATCATGCTAGATATATCGTCAGCAAAGGCGACCAGCGAGCTCCCACCCCCCCCGCCCCTCCCTTCCTCCCCCCCCACCGAAAAAAAAAGAAAAGGAAAGAAAGCCCTTACTTGTGTAAACCATTACGAATTCGTTGTCAGGGTCTGTGAATTCGTTGTCAGTGTCTGGTCGTCGTCAGGGACCTGTTATGCTTAGTTTTTATGTAAAAGCAAGCGTCAGCCAATTGCATAGGTCGGCAAAACATGCGGAGCTCACTCAGGCTCACTCATGAAATACATTTTGCCCTTGGGACTCACTCGGACTCAGATTCGCCAAACTTTTCGTCAACCGGACTCACTCGGACTCGGATTCACTAAAATTTTTCCCAGCTGGACTCACTCGGACTCAGACTCACGAAAACTTTTTCTAGCCGGACTCACTCAGACTCAGACTCACGGCTCTATCTGAGCCTGAGTGAGTCTGAGTGAGCCGACTCATGAGTCCGTGAGCGTACAATTGACTTCTTTGAACTTAGTGTCAATGCTCTTTAACGTCAATATCTCGCATAAAAGGTGCTCTACTTGGCGCATTTTGACATCGTACCTTCAAATATGAGATATCAGTGGTTGCAATCCAGTAAGCAGTATTTTATTGAAAAAGACATCACTCACATGAAACATTTTATCAAGAATTCCCGGGAAACAGTTTTCGGGGGGTGGGAGGGAGGTCACGGCACCCCCCCCTCCTCCGTAACTCACGCCTCTCATCAATAAATATTGAGCTGGCGTATGAACGCTGGTGCTTTGAAGTATGCGTCAGTCGGCCTAAGTATAAACGTGAACCAATGCAAGGCTGACAGTAATGCTGAAGTTGGGTAAGTAGAACCATAGATCGGCAAAAAAGTGTAGAGCTCACTCAGACTCACTCAAGAAATACATTTTGCGCTTAGTGCTCACTCGGACTCAGACTCACCAAAATTTTTCTCAACGGACTCACTCGGACTCAGACTCACTAAACTTTTTCTCAACCGGACTCACTCGGACTCAAAGTCACCAAAATATTACTCACCCGGACTCAGTCAGTCTCAGACTCACGGCTCGATCTGATTTTGAGTGAGTCTGAGTGAGTCGACTCATGAGTGAGTTTGCCGACCTATGGCCAATTGTAACTTTTGGCATCTGAAAGAAAAGATGGTTGAGAGTGGCGAAAAATCAAAACAGCACAAAGTTCGATAACTGAGGCGTGCGTGGGGAGTATTTGCAAAAACTTATCACGCTAAAAGTATTCGCAAGCATATGTTTCACCTAACGCTGAGGCTCGCGCATCACTAGCAAATCCATCTACGCAACTGGCAAAAAGCGCGAAACCGAAGCGTTGCAAATTCGGCGACAGATAGAAGTTGAAGCTAGTCCGAGTTGATGGAACAGACGTTACAGTGATCGGCTGCTGATCCAAGGGTGGCGGGTTCAATCCCGGCCACGGTGGTCGCATTCCAAAGGAGGCGAAATGCTAAAGGCCCGTGTACTGAGCGTGTCAGAACATCAAATGGTCAGGATTTCCGGAGCCCTCCACTACGCCGCGCCTCACAATCAAATCGGGGTTTTGGTAAGTAAAACCCCAGATAATATTATTATTAAATCGAGAATATTGAGTCGTCACGCGAGATATTATGTTCACAATGCACAATATAAACAATTATGGCACTGTGCAGATAAGACGACATACGTACTGAGTCTGCTCTCGTGCTGAGTTCGCAGAAACGATCACATTTTTCGTTGGTTAAAAAAGGCGCACAACTCATATCTACACGATTTGATTCGTTCGAAAACAGCTGAAGCGCGCAATTAACTGCGAATATTGGAAAGATGCCATTGGCGAAAACAACTGACACAGTTTGTTTTCTTCCGAGCAATATGGTATTGCGCGAAAGCACATTGGGAGCCGCGTTAGCGGATGCTCGGCCGTTCCTATGGTGTGGTATGCTAAACTTTGTTGAGGTCCTGAAGATCAATCCCTTAGTTTGGCGCAGGCGGCTCCAACATTGCGACAGTAAGGTTTAACCTTAACGCCGCATCGAGGGCCTTCTGGGTGGCCTGTGCTTGATCTGAAAGAGCTCCACTGTGAAGGACTTTCTGCCACCAGTCTTTTTGCTTGTCACAGTGTGTTGGAAGCCACAGGAGACTGCCAAAGCATATGGTCCAGCGTAGTGATGCCATTAAACGTCTCGCAATTGACTTGGACCGCTCTGTCTCGATATATCGAGTTTATAAAGTTTGGATTCGGGTAAGTTCTTGTCTGTAACAAGCTCAGTCACCGCTTCAGATCTATGGAGCTTAGCGTGTGACACTGGAAATTCCCTTCAGTTCATGTAGTAATGCCTTGTGACTTCATTATATGTAAGTAATCCGTACCTGTTCTCGTGCATGTTATTCGGATCCTGGTCGCGTCGTGCACGGATAGTACGCCCTCGTGCAGCTGCGTTAGCCACCACTAAGTTTATCCGAGATGGATCGACAGACCCCATGTGTGCAGGAAACCAGCGCATTTCGATATCTTGGCTGTCGGTCTTACCAATTAGCTGGGCAGCCCTTTTGGTTAGAAAGCCTGTAGTAAAGTGTCTAATAGCTTTTAGAGTCACTGTAAATTCATGTCCACTTATTATTCCTTAAAGTCAATGCTACTGCTTCTTGTTCCGCGACTGTCGCATCTTTAGTCATGATTGTTACAGCATTCCGAGTGAGATCATCGGAATCTACTACTACTGCCGTGAAGGCTTCCTTTCCTTTGACCCATGCAGCACTACAAAAGTCGCATGTGCTTTGTCCTGTTTTATCTCCTGCAGCAGATCTCTGGCCCTTGCCTTTCTTTTTTCCTGGTTGTGCACCGGGTGCATATTCCTGGGGAAAGAAGTGGTCTTGATTTCATCTCTTATACTGTCTTTTTGTTTTGCTGTGTTCTCACCCGAATCTCTGGATTCGGTCGGGTACCACCATACCTCTTCAAGTATTGCTCTACCTGTCCTTGTTCCAGAGAGCCTCTCTCTGTGGGCAATTTGCTGAGCTTCAGTTATCTCGGTCTTTTGTGTTGTGGAGCCCCAGTTTCATTAATTCATCATCCGGTGTATTAACCGGCAATCCCACGGTTGTTTTGACAAGCCCTTTGATTATTCTGTTCAACTTGTTTAGCTCTGTCTGTGCCCATCTAAGCATTCCACCTACGTAGAAGTGGCACAAGGCGAATGCGTGGCCCAGTCTCTTGGCGTGTCCTCTCCTAACCCTCTCTATCTGTTAGCGATTCTTCTTAGCAGTCTTATGACTTCCTCAGTCTTGTTAGTGATGCGTTGTATTGCTCTTCCATTTGTTCCGTTTGCCTCCAGGAATAACCCTAAGACTCTAATCTATGCGCTGTTCACTATGAACCCCAACCAACTAGCCCAACTCTCCCTTTTGCTGCAGTTTCCATAATAGTTTTGCCAACCTTCGTGGTTAGTACTAACCTGGGATCCTCCTCAGGCACATACCCCTGCGGTTTTCTACCCCTTCTTCTGTTATTGAATACTAGGAGTTCAGACTTGTCAGCAGAGCATTTTAATCCCATGCCTTCTAAAATGGACTCTACCGCATAAATTCTGTCACGAAGTCTGCTTTCCGCCTATTCTACATTTCCTTCAGCGCTCCATATGGTCAGACCTTCGACATAATTCGTAAAATGAACGCCATTTGTCCCGTCTAATCCCTTTGCCACTTTTGACAAGGCCAGGTTGAAAAGCATAGGTGGCAAGAACGACCACAGAAGCGTTCCTCTGTCACCGAGATTCATTTTCTTCGATTTAATGTCCCCGAATTTAAGGTGTGCTGAGTGGTCACTAAGAAAGGAATTAACGCCTTCACAGAGTTTCGCGCCCAATCCAAATTCTCAAATAACCTCCACAATTGCGCTATGCTTAATTCTGTCAAAAGCTTTTTCTACATCCAGCGCTTAAAGAGCTCTACTGTCTTTATCACGATTTGCTTTAGGGTTGGCCATGTCCATTTGGGTAGTGGGTCAAAGAAGTGTCGAGAACCGAAATTCGGGCATAAGCCAATGAGCGCTCAACCTATCCCAACCTGACCCCGATTGCCCATGCTCTCCGACGGGTGAAAATAAAGTGCTTTTTTTTCTCTCTCTCTCAGCCCACACCCGAACGCACGCACGCACGCACACACACACACACACACAAACACACACACATATATATATATATATATATATATATATATATATATATATATATATATATATATATATATATATATATATATATATATATATATATATATATATATATATATATATATATATATATATATATATATATATATATACTTAGTACGAAGTAAAAAGGGAAAATTCGGTAGATCCCACGTACCATGAAAATTGATGTTATGCGAAGCATGCGGAGGGAAGGGGACTGTGTAGTAATTTTTTTATTGAGAGAAATGTTACTAAATGACGCTAAAGATATGTACAAGTGCTGTACGCACAGACATATTTGAACAGTCGCATATGTTTTATATAACCAGTTGTTTACAGTTGCGTAAAGATGGCAACAGCTACATGGGTATAAGCAACACCAGAAGCGGTAAGCCGATATGTAGCGCTTCTGCTCGCGAGGATGGCAGCCCTCGGCACTCCTAGAAAAATCAACTTCAGTGGATGGCAGTGAACTACAACTGACTTTAAACCCGACGTTGCGACTGTGTCATAGGAGTACATATGTAATATGTATAAGATTGGATAGGCAGCACTGCAACCACAATTGACGTTTCAAGAACATTAGGGTCTATTTGTAAAGCAGTTGCGAGACCTGGCGTGGCTCTGTGCTAGAATACTTGATTGCCACACAGAATGCTGTGGTTCGATTCCTGCTGGGACCCTGACATTTAATCTTTGCATTCGTAGGGTGAACGCTGCCGACGTCAGTTTTTTCTTAACGCTCTCGCGTTAAAATTACCCATGTCTGTTCTTGCCGTGCCTGGGTAGATATAAAGTGTCAATCAGCTGTGGCACATACCCACGTACCTGTGGCACATACCCGCCCGTGGTATACGTGTATGTCCCACACGTGTCTGGCGGAAAGGGTTTGACGGCGTACGCGACGGGATTGTCACATTATGCGTGTCATCACCAGCGAGTCATATTCGCCAAACCATCTCACCCTCCCATACTAACTTGGGCTCACCCCAAGTTCAGGCGTTGATTACGACAGCACCCAGACGTAGGCGGTTAGATAGATAGATAGATAGATAGATAGATAGATAGATAGATAGATAGATAGATAGATAGATAGATAGATAGATAGATAGATAGATAGATAGATAGATAGATAGATTGGGAGGCACACTAAAAGTGCTGCAGTACGCCAAGAAATGCTTTGCATTTAAAAAAAAAGAGTCCTGAAGCACTTCGAAATGTGAATTGTTTGTCAGTTAGTACAATTGATGGCTGGCTTACGCAGTTATGTGGGCATCTTTTGATGTGGAAGGCTGAAATTATTTCGCGCTTTTATTTCGTTCTGTAACTACACGAGATTTCATTTTCACGGCACACTAGATGGCGTGGGCAGTTTTTGTCTTGTGTGTTGTGCAGGCACCGAGAAAATTTCCCATAATCAATTTTTATTTTTATTTTTTTTATATTATGAATATCATCTAGTGTTTGTGTTTCGGGCACATGGTTCTCAAGAATCACGACTGGTACTAGGGTCTTTTAGCAAGTTACGGAAATACGGTACGAAAATACGGCAAGTCAGTACGGTCGCGCTCCTCCTTTCTAGTGACAGTGCGTCCCCCGGACGACATGTTCCTCGTTAACAATGCGTAGGCTGACAGGCCACAACGAGGCGTGACAACCCCACAGTAATTTTTGAAAAAGCTTTTGTGTTGTTGGGGTGCCTTCACTGGCAAAAGGTCAACGACCGGGAAAGGAGGAGCGCTACGGTAATACCGTACCGTATTTGCGTACCGTATTGCCGTAACTTGCTAAAAGACCCTATTATTCGATGTACTAAAGCATAACTAAAAGCTTGTTTCTTTTGTTTACAGGTGTCACTGCAACAATCGATTGAAGTGACCCCCAAGTATATTAGCCATGGATTTCGATGAATGCAGAGACGTGGACGGCCTGTGGATCCATAGGTTTTTTAAAGAGGATATCATCCGTTCCGCGCTTGCGTACAAGCCACGGGAGGACGACCTATTTCTGGTGACGTACCCAAAGTGTGGAACGACGTGGACACAGTACATCGTCCTTAGCATACTCACTGATGGTCATCCACCAAAAACTGTTGTGGACGTTGAATTAGCGTCGCCTCTTATGGAAATGATGGGTGCTGAAGCAGCCGAGAGAATGGCTAGGCCAGGGCTTTTGAAGACTCATCTGCCATTCAATTTGCAGCCGTACTCTCCTCAAGCGAAGTACATCTACGTCACACGCAACCCGTACGACGTATGCGTGTCATTCTACTATCATTTGAAGAGCATGACGCCCAAGAAATATGATGCCTCATTCGAGAGATTCTGCAAATTATTCATCGCTGGCAAGCTTTCCAGTGGAGACTACTTCGACCACTTGCTCTCCTGGTACGAGCACCGGATTGACCCAAATGTCCTCTTCTTCACTTACGAGCAAATGAAGAAAGACACTGATTTTTGGACACTCAAGATCGCGGATTTCATGGGAGAGCAGTATGGGAAGAAGCTTCGTAAGGACTCGGCCTTACTAAGCAGGATACGCGAAGCATCAAGCCTCAAGAATATGCAAGGCGTTTTCAACGAACATGTGAATACGTTTCTCAAAGACCTGCTCAGCCTAGGTCCCGACAGGGCTATCAAGTCAATGGAGGTGTACAGGGAAACGATGGCTCACTACGATGAGCCTCTGCACAGTGACGATGGGTTTGTTCGCAAGGGCATCGTGGGAGACTGGAAAGCTCATTTCACGAAAGATCAGATTGATGATATGAAAAAATGGATTGCGCAAAAGACGAGCGGGTCTGATGTCATGGATTTATGGAAGGATGTGGAACTACCGTGACGCCTCCGCCCCACATCGTTTCCTCTACGCCCTTGTGTCACAAACGTCATGCGTAAATCAGCGTACCACAAATGTGGAGAGCCTATTGGTGATTACTAGAGACCGGATTTTAGGCAAATGCCTGTTTTTTTCCTTGCGTTCCTATCGTGCCACTTTGATATATGAGCACGAATTAGGGGTTGGGGAGGGCTTTTATAGTGTTTTTATAGTGCCTATAAATGCCTATTTTTGACGTTTGTGCCTAAATTCCTATAAAAGCCTATAAATGCCTATTTTCCAAATCGGTGCCTATATGAACACTATTTAACCTCAAATTTTGCTTTCGAGTACAGTTGGAGACCGTTATTCATGTTACCGGGCAAAATTGACCTTTCGGAACTGTATGGGCTGCAACCTAGTTCCCTAGTTCAACTAACTTCCGGAAAGCAAGCGCTAGCAGCAGTGAAATGGGACGCGCCTGTCACCTTATGCCACCGCACTGACATGGCGCGAGCGGCTGGAGGAGGGGGAGGAGAAGGAGAGCAAAAAACGCTATTTCTGCAGCCCTAAGTGGGAGGAGAGGAAAATAAAGGTGGGAAGAGGAGAGGGGAAGAAGAGGAGAGTGGCGTCCATGACCGAGGACGTGGCGGGCGGCTTTTACAGCAGGCGTTCCAGTCCGGTGTTCCCAAAGACTTGAAGCACCTCCTTGAAGACCTGGGTGTGTGTGAGGGGAGGGGGGGGAGGAACAGGAGGTGCCTCTGTGGAGCCGCAGGAAGATGGAGAACGAATGCGAAACCGTGGAGTTGGTAAAAAACAATCAGATGTCCACGTGGTTTTTGTTTTGCTTGTAATTTACTTCTTAAAGGGCGCTTCACCAGGTCACATAAGAAATCTTAGGCACTGGAAGTCGTTGCGTGCCCAATCGAGAGCTTTGTACAACAATATTTTTTTAATTGGTTGATTATGAGCTGCGAAAGCATGATGCGAGGAGGTGAGCTTGAAGTCTTTGCCACTCACCCCGTGTAGACTTCGCAAGCCAAATTACTTCCCTGCCCTCTTTGGTACCGGAGCAACTCGGAGCCTGAAGATCACATCACGCAGACGCATCAACACGTCATGCGCACGCGGGGTTACATTTGTATGACATGCCCAAGCCAGGTCGTGCACGCAAGCGGTGTTGTGTCGTTTCGGCGTTCTCTGTAGTGTACTGCCTGTACGCACGTTTGGAGAGGCTGGCATGGATCATGTATCCTTACAACGACACACAGCGTCGCACCGCTGGAACTGCTCTAACAGACGATGCACAAAAAAGAAAAATGCCCCCCACCTCCCCGAAGGGAATCGTGAGGAAATGCGAATGCATTTCGCGCGCGCTTCACCCCATTTTTATATATGGTGGTTGTGGTTCGAAGAAGGAACAGGCGCCTAATTTCTGCAGCCCGGTCGGGAGCACGGCGCAGCGCCTGTTTTTTTGTTTTTTTTTTTGCTTTTGTTCTGTTTTTTTCTTCTTTTTTTATTTATTTTTTTTATTCTTTTTGTTCTTTTTTCCTTTTTTTTTCTTTTTTTTAATTTTTAAAAAAATTTTTTTTCATATATAGCTCCGCCGAGCTCCCGCGATGCGAGCGCCCTCACGCACTTGAAATGCATTAGCATTTAAAACTGGAGATGCGTAAAGCACGCAGCGATGGAGCGGTGTTTCCTACTGGAAGATGCCAATCGCTGCTAATGGGCAATGAGAGACAGAAGACGCCGACTGGACACAGAGACCCGCAGTCGGCTTTTAGTTAACGCGCACGCTGCGAATTTTTATTGTTCAACAACGCACAGGAGAAATCTCCCACCGGCACCACCTTGGAGGTCAAGATCCATTGCCATATATACGGGATGGACAGTGAACGGTTGTACAGCGCGAGCAGTCGGTTTTTTCAACCAAGAAACTCGCTAGCAGACGCTGCCTGCGTCGGCGTCGCGAGGCGAGAGAGGGGGGGTAGCGTAGGAGAGGAGAGAGAGGGGGGGACGCGCATGCGCAGTGAGGGTGTGGACGCTGTGGGCAGGGATGCCTAGAGGAGGGAGGGGGGGAGCGTATTAGAGGAGAGAGATGGGGACGCGCATGCGCAGTGGGAGCGCGGGGAGGGATGCCTAGAGGAGAGAGAGGGGGGAGCGTAGGAGGGGAGAGAGGAGGGGAGGCGCATGCGCAGTGAGGGTGTGGTTGCCGCGGGGAGGAATGCCTAGAGGAGAGAGAGGGAGAGAGGAGGTTTTTTATTTATATTTTTTTTAAAGGGCTTGCGCATGCGCAGTATGGGTGGTCACGCCGCCCACCACCACCACCGGATTAAGCTTCGCCATAAGATGCTTCACATCTAACACCTGCTGGCGCTTACCTCCTCAACCTATCCTCCTCCTCCTCCTCCGCGGACAACGCTGGACAACGCCGGACAACGCCGGATGCCTGACATAGCCCGACTATGAAATGCATTCGCATTTAAAACACGCCAAGCGTTGTCAGGGCTGGCGCCGGCACGACGCCGGAACGGCGAGAACATGAACGCAAATGAAATGGAGGAAGCTGAGTCTCGCATCTCGCTTGATTAGAAGTGAAAAAAAATAATAAATAAAGAGCGCACAGATTCCGTTTGTATGTTTTAATATTTGCATCAACTTTCATTCTTCTATTCAAGCAACAAATTGCACAAATTACACATGTCGCTTCGAAAATTCTCGCAGTGTCACGTACTACCGTGACGTACGCAGGACCATTCCTTGTACGTCACCTCCACCATGTTGGGGCGTGCGCCCGTGAGATTAAGGGCAAGCGGCGTTCAGTCTGATATTTCACCTCTTTCCGGGGCGCGTAGCGTTGTAAATCTTGGCAGACGAGTTCGTGAGCGCCCAGTGCATGCATTTCTCGTGCCTGTTCTAAATGCTCAAACCCGGTGAGGGGCCCTTTAAGGTGTTCAAAACAGAGGAGAAATTGACCCTGTGCGATTAGACCCGGTTAATACGAGGCTAAAAGACCCTTCTGGCCTTTTAGCGGTCTGGCAATTTACTCCTGTGCTGCCCTTCTCAGCCATGCCTAAAAGAAAGAGACCCAGGAGCGTGTTTCTGCGACGGTGGACACTTAACTCACCATGCTGGACAATAATAGGAGGGACCATGTTCTGCAGACCGTGCGGGAAAAAAGACAATTGAAAGGCTATGCTAAACAATTGGTGCCTTTGTGCCATCATAAACTATAACTTTGTCTTGCTTTCCTGTCGTAGACACAGGTCACGCACGTCTGTTCTCGAAAATTTGAATTTTTGTAAAATTTATTGTGCCTATATTTACGATTTTGGGGGCCTAAAACTGTGTTTTGCCTGCCTATTTTTGGCGCCTAAAACCCGATTTTTTAGTGCCTATAAATCCGGCCTCTAGTGATTACTGACGACATTTCTTGTACCACTGGCTTTCATAAACCACCGAAAAAAACAAAATGAGGGTTACCAGGGGAAAATGAACAGACGAAGAAAGTGGAAGGAACTCTGCGCAGCAGCAATTTTAAAATTTGTGCTCTGTTCCCAAAATAAATATCCGTAAATGTGGCTTTCCAAAAAGCGTCCATCTTAAGCTACAGCGAACTGCAGATAACGTTACTGTTATCAAGTATTACAAATGCACCAGTGTCCCACTTATCACATCTCCAGTCCAAACTCTAGGAAACAACTTGAAAGTGTATTGTTACGTACACATTACAACTGAAAAGGTTTCTAGAGCTTCAGTGATTTCACGCGCCATTTTGTCCCGGAACCTGCGCCCCCCCAGAGCTACGCTCTAAGTGCGGATTACAGCCACAGTCGTGGCAGCGCGGCGCTGAGTGACCCGACGGAAGTCTTACCTACTGGAGAACATACACTATAGACCAGAGGTGCTTAAACGATATACTCAACGAGCATGACACCAATGTGAAGAGGCTTTTGTCCGAGTTATTATACCGAAAGTTTTAGTCCTAGCTGGTATTCCTCGCTACCGATATCCGCACGCGGGACGTCACAAGTCACTACGAGCGGTTTATTCACAAAACATCTTCAAAGTGTGAGTGCAAGAAATCGCAACATCTTCAAGAATTACTTAGAATACTATCCAACTTGTGAAACAGAGTGAACGGAATTTAAAAAGATACTTGAGAAATCAATGACTGGACAAAACGAAGAAACATTTGAAGCAAGTCAAATAGAATGATACTTGGAGGAACATTCAAACAGTCAATGAGAACATTACACAAATGCGAAGCATTTTCTTGCCTAATCAATTGACACCTGCATTTCATAGTGTGAATGTTTCACGCATATTGTGCGTTACAAATACAAACAGTACTTCACAAAAAAAAAAGAAGTCAATTTTGGTGTGCACTGGCCCTGTATTCCGAGCTTCAGTAAACGTCTATGCCCCAAAACTCGCTAAACACACTCACACTCAACTTATATTTTCCATTATATGCTAAAAACGCACTTCTAGAAATCCTTGCTAGACCATTCAAACCCGGCAATGAATGTCTTCAATCTGGCGATGCATACACGAAAGAATAAATTCTAAGCGAACAAGCCGTCAGTTCGAACTGCATATATATTTATTTATCATATAAAGAAAAGCCCACCCCTAGACCCGTTACTGTGGCTGGGATCAGTAGTGGAATTTTAATCTGCCCTTCACCGTTTAGTATTCCTAATTTCGCTATCGGCAGATATTTTGTTCTACACATTCCGCTTTCGTATTCACACTTAAATTTAATTTTACTTTCGATTTCACTTCACAGCTTTAGTTATTTCTTTGAAAAACACATTCTCAGTGGTCGCATTTAGCTTCTACATTTTACGTTGTGTTCTACAGCTTCAATAAAATAATACTGAACGTTCATATGTTTCTTTTTGCAGCCAATACTCCAGCCAGCCTATCTTCGAAAGCAACCACTACGAAGTACTATTAGTTGCGCCTTAAGACGCCAACCAAGCACACTAGGACCAAGAAACTCGGACAGTAGGTCGAGACATGCGACCTAAAAAATGGAGTACTGGGACACCTTTCTGCCGTACAGCAATCATCGTAATCTATCTGGCGTGCCTTTTTCAACGTTATCGCCACGTGCCCGTTGCTTCCAGGTCACGAACAGAGAGCGTGCTATCAGCTCGACATAGTAATCTTGAGAGCAATGGAGCAAGCGCAGAGCTTCCGTGAGGGGGAAACGCAAACAAGCCACATTACAATCTTTTCTCGACCAAGAGGCGGTCGAAATATGCGGCTTTTTCAAGCAGGAACCTCTCCAGAAATCGGTTAAAGTAACTGCCAAGCGTTCCAGCCATGGATTTTGATCAATGCAGAGACGTGGACGGCCTATGGATGCACAAGTTAGCGCACGAAGATCTCATCCGCTCCGCCTTAGCATACAGGCCACGGCAGGACGACGTATTCCTCGTGACGTACCCAAAGTGTGGCACGACTTGGACACAGTACCTCATACTGAGCATACTCACCGATGGGCATCCACTAAAAACTGTTGTGGATTTCATGCTAGCTTCGCCTTTCATGGAGATGATGGGGGGCTGAAGCAGCCGAGAGAATGATTAGGCCAGGTGTTCTCAAGACTCACTTCCCGTTCAACAAGCAGCCTTATTCGCCTCTAGCAAGGTACATCTACGTCACGCGCAACCCGTACGACGTCTGCGTGTCGTACTATTACCACATGAATAGCAGGATGTCCAAAAAGTCTCACGCCTCTTTTGACAGGTTTTTCAAATTGTTTATTGCGGGAAAAGTGTCCTACGGAGACTACTTTGAACACTTGCTCTCTTGGTATGAGCACCGAAATGATCCCAACGTTCTGTTCTTCACGTACGAGCAAATGAAGGAAGACACTGTCTTTTGGACACTCAAGATTGCTGACTTCATCGGTGAACAGTACGGGAAAAAGCTTCGCGAGGACTTGGGCTTACTACGCAAAGTTATCGACGCCGCAAATTTCAAGAATATGGAGGGTGTCTTGAGCAGATGCGTACTCTTCTCAAGGATATGCTGAACCTGTCTCCGGGACAGGGCTATCAAGTCGATGGAGGTTCACAGCGAAAAGACTGGTAATGAAGAGCCCTTGCACAGTGATGCAGAATTTGTTCGGAAGGGCATCGTTGGAGATTGGAAAGCTCATTTTACGAACGATCAGATTGAGGGAAGGAAAGCATGGATCGACAAAAAGACTCGTGGGTCAAATGTCATGGATTTATGGAAGGAACTCGACCTACCCCAGTAGCAGGGCATCATGTTTTTTGTTTGTTTTGTTGCGTCGCTTAGGGGCCTGAGACCTCCTGCACTAATGAACCAGAAGTTAAGAAAGCGTGCTTTAAACATCGCACGTTGTAACCCCATCCTGTCATAAACTGACGATACAGTAAAAACCACGATTGTGGGTGTTAGTGAACTGCAAAAAATAATAAAATTCAAAAATTGGGAAGGCTACATCAACGTACACTCTACGACTGCTCTGAAGACAGCCGGTAGAAATATTTTTATATGAGCGTGTGCCTACTAAAAATGGAAAATCCGTAAACAGAATGTGTACAGGAGCCAACATTTCGCAAACGGACATGTCTTTTCACGGCTGCAACGGGGTCAGCCTTGAAGTTGTAACTTGCAGCCTTGCAGAAGACAACCCACTTGCAGCCTTGAAGAAGGCAACCATGTTTAAAGAACTACTGACACAAAAATTTGCATTGCTTGCTTCCTTGCGTCAAATGAAAGGCTAAGACCTCAAGAGCCTAGAAAATGTAGGGCTATGCGCGAGTTCACCCTGGAAAAGTAATTACAGTATGTTTTAAAAGTTGGTTTCGGTTCCAACTGCACTGGAGGTTTCAGCAGACCTTCTAATCGTTGACTATTGTCCTTTAGTCACATAATAGCTAGACACTCACTGGGCCTTGTTGTACCCAACAGAAGTTTCAAGAGCTTTCTAGTGTCCGCTGTGCTTGCTATTACACCCTATCCATACGGACATTTTCACTAGAAGCTTGGAAAACAATACAGGAATGCCACAATACATTGAAATGGTCTTGCAAGAAGCGTGACGTTACGCTTTCCATAAAGCGCTGATGCTTCAATAAGTTGCATGGGCCAAGATAACTGTGGTATTCGTTTGGTAAGGGCCTACGTACTCTCCATTCTTGCATCACACCAGCACATCACACCATCACACCGATTGCTATGTCGAGGGCCCAGCGTACTTTCAAAAGTACCGTATCATAACTTTTGCAAAAAGTCATGAAACTCCATGAAAATTTGCACGTGCTGTTGTCTATTGCATTTAATTAAACGTGCGAAATCTCACTAAAATCCCACCAGTACTTATTTTGTGGGTCTTAATGGGTTAACATAACGGCTTCACTTCAACATTGCCTCGTCAAGGTGTACTTGAAGCATATGTGATTACTTTAACCGAAATCTAAGAAGGCTATATAGCTACCTTCCTTCTAAACAAAAAAAATGCAAAAAAAAGCGATCACGACAGGGGTCAAGCATGGAGATACAATACCGGCAATGTTCACTGTGTACAAATGAGTAAATCAGAAAAAAAGCAATGAAGTGTAATGGAGGAAACCTGACATAAAAGTGTTCTCGTAAATGTTGGAGACCAATTTCAAGAAATAGTTGAAGTGTGAAGTAGGGTTGAGCATAGATATGTATCAGAAAGGAACACGTTTATTGATCGGCTCTGTAAGAGTTCAGAGCGCACTGCGGTATCCTAGAATATATACAAGAATATGTGTACATGGCTAAGTTAGTAACAGGGCAGCGTGCTCCTCTTAAGTAATTAGACCAAAGAAATGCTCACAGGGTCCCTTCATGCATTCACTTAAGTTGACTTAAAGTAGAAAGCCATCTTTTTTTTTTCTTCTCAGTTGGTCTACTGATCCTGTCCCGCCACCCCTCGAAAGCTTTCTGCCCCTAATGTGGTTTTACATGGCCTTCAAGACCGCAGGCAGGTCACCTGCTTTTGCATTGCCTTCGTGATGGGACCACCTTTTTCACGTGACGTCATAATATGGGCTTTTAGCTTGTACGTATACATCTTTACGTTACCGTGTTACCGGATACCGGCAGGAATCTGCGCATGCGCGGGTCTTTAAGCAACGTAGATTTTTACGGAACGTAAACTACTCGCCGGATAGGCTTTACGTTTTCGGCCCTACCTCGCAAATCCACCTTCGTTCGTGGCTACTCGCGATGTCCGCTTTGAGGAGACTCCAGCCGCCGAGTCAAAATAAGCCGAAGATTGCCGAAGCTAGTGTGACCTAGCATGCCGAAGCCGTAAACGTGAGAGGCCTAAAGCCCCTGACATGGTGGATAGGTGGCGCCATCTAGCGGGGCTAAGATGAACCAGGCAAGCACAAAATTGGTATTGTAGAAGCATCGTGCAATCTACTTCTAATGTGAATGCCTTGCAGAGGCATAACTACGAATGACTCGCCTTTTTAATCCCTTTTTCCCTCAAAAACACTAGCCGAAAACAAACGTCTCCATGACTGCGGTTGCACAAATCGTCAAAAGATGTCGACACCATCGTCCGGTGTGACATCTTTCTGACACTCCTCCGCGTACATTGGGATACTTTACACGCTAAAAAACCTCTTTTATGATTTTGCCGCAGTGGTGATACAATCTTATCTAATTTAAATATAGTTTAAATGTAGTTATCATCATAATTTAGTGGTTTGCGCAAACGTAAATGTATACGTTTACGTATGGGAGCTAGAACTTTCCTAAAACATGCGTTCCGGTAACACGGTAAACGCAATCCGGTATTCCGGTAATACGGTAACGTTAAAAAGTATACGTACAAGCTAAAAGTCCCTAATGACGTCACGTGACGTAATCTCCCATGACGTCGTTATCGCATGACATCGTAGCTTGGTTAAAGGTGGTCCGATCACGGAGGCAATAAAGAACCAGGTGACCTGCATCTCGATCTCGTAGGCAGGATAAGACCACGTTAGGTGCAGCAAGCGTTTGTAGGGTGATGACGCCATAGTGATGTCACAAAATGTGGCAATTAATGACGTCATTGTGACGTCTTTGTGACGTCATCAGGTGATATGTTTTTGAACCACTCGTCCCCGACGCCGCGGGACGCTGAAGCCGGTGGTCTAATTTCGTGTTTGATGAAGCATCGCGTTTGATGAAACTAGCGACTCAAGAGAGTGCCACAGACTTTCCGCAAGCATTACCTGCAACTTGTCACTGTCTCTGAAGACTAGAGTAGAGAGAATGCAATCGTTGCGCTCTTTCAATATAAGCCTCTGCGGCTGACTCTGGCAGGATAACAAAAGAATTCATGATGGAAATATGGAGCGCGCATCGTGCCACGGAAGGAAAATAATAAATGCAAATGTAAAAGAAGACAAGACAGCAGATTGTATTAGCGCGGAAGCACGGGTAGGTTATATTCTGGTTGGCATAGGAGAAAATGATGGACTGGGGCGGGTCACCTAATGCACAGGAAAGACACCCGCTTCACACTTTGATCAACGGAGCACATTGCGAGGCAGTGGAGCATGTCCGAAGGGAACATAGAGTATGAGGAATTATTAAATTCACAAATTTGCAGGGATAAAATTGACTCATATTGAACAAGGTAAGCCGTTGTCTCCTACTCTACGTCAACGGGCCGATGATAGCGATGACTGTGAGACGAGAACTGCATACGTCAGTTCTCGTCTCACAGTCATCGCCATCATCGGCCCGTTGATGATGGCGATGATTACCGAAAAATCATCATCTTGTACGTGACCGAAAAATTGAAAAAGATGCAAATAAAATAAATAATAAAAATTTTCGGGTCCGAGTGAGGATCGAACCCGGGTCGTCTGCATGGCAAGCAGGTGTTCTACCACACAGCCATGCCTCTTTTTTTTCTTCATAGTATATCCAAGCAGAGGCATGGCTGTGTGTTGTACTCACACAGCCATGCCTCTGCTTGGATATACTATGAAAATAACTTCCTCTGCTTGGAAATGCAGTGAAAATAACTTCCATGCTTCGCAAACGCAAGCGTCTTTTATATAGGCGTCGCAATATAACATGTAATATCCCAGGAATATTGCGTGGTACAAGCGTAAATTGCCATAGGGCGTCAGAATATGTGACTATCATAACGATTCCATAGTTTAAAGCCAGCCACCCATTACAAACGGCACACACCTTACTGCGCGTATTCCCTTAACACCACGTAGTAGGGTGCATAGCAAGTTCGAAAACATTTCCCACATTTGCCGCGCATAATTTCTCCTGGTTTAAACCATACTACCCATTACATAGTATGCACTAAGTGATTGAAGTACGCAGTAGGGACGGGATATCGCTATCGCGTTCAACTCTTAAAGGCGAAGCTTAAGGGTCCCCCCTATTTTTGTTGTTTAGACCGTCAAAGGTTTTTGTGTAGTCTATAAAAACGCCAGGAGTAACTTGTTTTTTTTCTATGTTATGAAGAATTATTTCTTTTTGTTAGTAATGCCGTTTACGTTGACCTTCCCTTGCGAAATATATGCTGGCAATCGGAAATTATGTTGTGTTTCGCAAAGAACCTGTTTAAACCGTTAAGCCATTACTTTTTGAGACACTTCGAAAAATACTGGGAAGATAGATATGGGCCTATAGTTGGTATCAAGGCTCATTTCACCACCTTTATAAATAACAGTGACTTTTGCACGTTTCATCCCACTTGGGAAACAACCGGATTCTAATGCCTGATTAAATACATGCGCGAGGAGAAATGAAATTATATCAATCAGTTACTTCACGGGTATGATGTGTACATCATCAACGCCCACAGCCTTACTGTTCTTCAGGTTCACAAATACTTCACACAATTCGTGCTCCACTGAGTGCTCAGAGAAAATACTTTTAAATGCGAAGCATTTCTTTGCGAACTTCGGCGACTTTGAGCGTATCTATCTATCTATCTATCTATCTATCTATCTATCTATCTATCTATCTATCTATCTATCTATCTATCTATCTATCTATCTATCTATCTATCTATCTATCTATCTATCTATCTATCTATCTATCTATCTATCTATCTAGCCGCCTAAGACTTTGTGTCTCCTGGCCGTATCGTTAATGGAATTTATACAAAAATTGGTATGGCATAACATGACTGTATGACGAACATAAATGACTGGTCACATCATGAAAATCATGAATAACTTGTCATGAAATTATCATTTACACGCTATGGCCATACTGCTCCTGAGGCCGTTTTCTTAAATTGATATATCTAAAAATTGGTACGATGCGACATTTCTGCATGACCAACATAAATGACAAGTGGTAATATGAAAATCATGACCTGCATGTCATGTACAACATGATTTACATGCCACGCTCATGGCGCACTGACGACTGTTTCGCTAGCTTGATAGACACCAAATTGCCACCAAACTGCCCCCATCACCCCACCCCAAGATAAGCGCGAGCGCGCGCCCGTGGAAAGGCGACTACGCCCTGCAGGCCAAAGTGCAAGTTGGGGAGCCAATGCGTCGCAACGAGTAGGGCGCCGAGCGCGCACTTTGCGCCATCTCGCTGGTTTGCTTGGTAAGACAGAGAACGCGCTGATATTCCCCCAAAATCGTGGTACCGCCATTTGCGAATGGTGTATATAAATAACTCGCCGTTAATATGCTGAATGACGTGCGCTTCTGTGACCTAGTGGTTAGCGCCGCGCGCTGCGAAGCGAGAGGTCGCCCGTTCGATTCCGCGCATCAGAATATATTTTCCTGAATTATTTTTCTTCGTGGCATATATATATATATATATATATATATATATATATATATATATATATATATATATATATATATATATAAACGGGGCATGACGGTGACGCCGACGGCAAAAAGCAGCCGAGAGTGTCCATATAATTGCTATCGCAAGCTTGTTTTCTTTGCTCGAAGTGAACGTATGGGAAAAAACGAAATTGCTCTATATTCATAGCCTTAGATTTGATTCAGTGCTTAACGTGACGATTTCCGTAAGAAACGAAAGAATCAAATAATTTTCTTTTAAAGAGTGTTAAGTGAGAATGAAGGTTTAATACGTCTGATGGGCCTCGTTACGTCGACTGGCATACGCTTTTGGAAATTGAGAATCATCGAGAGTTGCCAACTTAAGTCGATTAACTCTACATTGCTTAGCGACGAGGGACACACCTTGCGTAGGAAATAAAGTGTGCCTACGGCAGGGATAAGCAATGCATGCTAACAAAGAGAGGTGCGTAACGCTTCCAACTTATACGGAGGAACTTGGGCTACTGCACGAGCGCTCAGCAATTCATAAAATTATTTGGACCCATATTATTTCCGGGACACAGTGTCGAATCTCTAAATGAACATTTCCGTGATGTTAAAAGATTGCTCTGTTTTGAAGATTTCCTTGCAAATTCTTTGAACACTAAATAAAAGCAGTAACACTGAACACTTTTCACATTTTTACGGTGGTCTGAGTTTAATATGATAAAAGTTGCATAACATTATTGGAAGATAAATACTGTAATCTGCCACAGGGGAGTGCACATTTGAACAAAAACGGCCTTAGATGTTTTTAAGTGTTCAGAATGCCCATACACGGAAAGCAATGCGCGTGCACACAAAATTAAGGAAGTTTTACATACTTTATATCAAATAAACTTTCACGGAACATTTATAAAAAAAGCCACTGGTTGACAACCATTGGCTATCTGCCTTTTGTGTGTGTGCTTTTGAGGAATCTTAACATGTACGGTTTCTGGAGCTTACAAAACAAAAAGAAATGTTTTCTTTACACGCATTTCTGTAAAAATCGATTAACCCTCTATTGCATGAATTATGAAAAAATCTATTGAAACATTATTTGATCATTTTTTATCATTAACTACATGAAGAATAACATGTGCAAAAATTTTCAGATTTATTGTGACTGTATTAATGAAAATAAAGGTTTGTGCCAAATATGGCACACTATGCACATGGGCGAGCAAACTTGCTGCCATGGCTGAAAAACAAAATCTCACTGATTGCGGTCTTTTTAGCTTGATTTGTGGAATAAAGCAAAGCAATTGCTTCCTGTGTTCAGGCATAATTGAACATTTTGGTTAGTGCATCTGACTGCCGACATCTGCGTGCAAGATGGCCGCTTACGCGTTTGGCTCTTCGCATGGTGCCGCCTTGCTGTACTTTCCTGCCCGAATTTTCAACCGCTGACTTGTGGTTGTGAGCGTCAGTTGTCGACAAATCGTAAAAGCTAAATATCGCCGAGCATTTTTAGACTTCACATAATTTTTTCGTGCACCCACGCCAATAATGTAACAAAAAATTGCCAGGTACTGCTGCTGACCCTCGATATTTTCGTGAAGCATCTCAAAACCTACCGCCACAACTGAAATCTGGCAAAAACGAGCTGTGCTGCATGATCTCAGAGGATTTCTTTTTGTTTGTATTTGCACTGTGCAACAAAACATAGATGGCATCATATTGCACATTTCGTCACTCACGTGCATACTGTGCCAAATATGGCACATACCGATTTCCGACTATATACCGTAGTGGAAAACGGAAATTGAGAAGAGCCTTAATGAGCATGAATTTTCAAAGCCACGAGATATGCCAAAATAATTTTTTTCTTCCTTCTGCAACGAGAAAATGGTTGCAAGAAAAATATGGCAGTCACTGTTGTTCATGATCCGAGCTTGCACGTGCACCGTGAAATCTATTTCATGTCTAGATTTCATACTGCTCTAGGGATGGCAGCGCTTTTTTTATATTTAGTGCACGTAACTCTAAGGATTACTCTAACTGTGTCACATTCTCCACTGGTCCTCTTGCCCCCCGCTATAAAAAATGCTAATCGGTATGTGCCAAATATGGGACGCCATGCAATAGAGGGTTAATGTTTCTGCCAAGCATTTCATCCATGTGTCTTGATCAATGTAGAGACGTGGATGGTCTATAGATTCATGAGTCAGCACGCAGAGTTCTCATCCGCTCCTCGTTAACAACCATGGCAGGACGACATATTCATCGTCACTTACCAACAGCGTGGCATAACTTGGTGCAAGTTCCATGTCCGTGGTACACTCACTGATGGGCCTCCACCAAAAACTGTTGTAGACAGTCTGCACACGTGCTCTTAAACTTTGAAGTTGACTAGCGACCTGGATAGGGCCAACGTTTTATTATTGCGACAAAGGAAGCCATAAAAGACGAATTTTAGACCCACCAGCTTACATTCAGTGTTCAGAAAAACCACGAGGGTAATTTTGAAAGCAAGAAGAGAGACACTTGACTTTCAGTAACAAAGACGATAAGCTACCTTCAGAAAGGGGTATTGAACAATCGACAACAGTGATGTTATCAATCAGATGACTAGGAAAACCGCTGAGTAGCACACCTTTATACGACTTTCATAAAGAATAAACATGTATTCTACTCATTTCAGATGGCCGGCACTTTCGACATTGCTTAGGTGAAGGAGCACTTGAAGCATATGGAAATAACTTTGCCGCCAGACTGCACGGCTACCCCCCATTCTCAACAAACAAAGGCAAAAAACTGGATTGAGAAAAGGGCCAAGTAGGCAGATGCAATGTATGCAGTGTTGTTCAGTGTATGTTCGTGAGTAAATTAGGAAGAACAGAAGTAGCAATGGAATTTAAGGGATAGCACCAAGGCTAATTCCGGTTTGCAGTAACAGTGTCCTCTTTGAGGATGGTGGAGGCAAACTTGAAAAAGATTAATAATATCTGGGGTTTAACGTCCCAAAACCACACTATGATGATGAGAGACGCCGTAGTGGAGGGCTCCGGAAATTTGGACCATCTGGCGTTCTTTAACGTGCACTGACATCGCACAGTACACGGGCCTCTACCATTTCGCCTCCATCGAAATGCGACCGCCGCGGCCGGGATCGAACCCGCGACCTTCGGGTCAGCAGCCGAGCACCCTAACCGCTATACCACCGCGGCGGACATTGAAAAAGATTGAGAAAGCTTAAAAGTACAGGCAAAGATGAATTTGCACAGAAAAAAGAAGCAGCATTCGTTGGCCAGGTAAGTCAAATAGAGTTAATAATGGGCTACAGGGCCTCACAGCGTGTACGAGAATATCTATACTTAGGTCAATAACAGCAGATTCCTCTCCTGTGATGAAAATGCGCTTAAGGGTAAGAAACGACACAATAGCATACGAAGGACATTCCGAAAGCATGGATTGCAACTTAGCACTGTTCCTAAATGGTAAAACGGGAATTATGAAATGATTACAGTCTGCCAGCACAAGCCTATGAAGCGGACAGTTAGAGGGCAACAAAATAAATCTTAATCAAAATGCAGAGCGTACAGCGTGTCATCGAGTAAACAGAAATAAACATCACGGTAAGATATCGGAAGACAATATAGCGCTTCAGATAACAAACATGCCTAGCAGATATTTTCGTTGACATAGCATACAAAAATTGGCCGCGTATCTGCGTGCTTTGATGCAAATGTCGTCGAAAGACGATAGTCTTGTGCCGGCCGTACTACTATGTTTTGCCTTGCCTGAGACAGCCTAAAAAACACTAGGGTCTTTAGAATTGCGTACCTATGTATTTTCTAATAAAGAACACACGTCCTGACACTTACATATTAATGTTGCGCCTCAAGAATGCGTAGTATTTGCTTTTTGATCGAATATGTTCACAAATATGAACGCGGACACCAGTTCAAGATGGCTGGGCGTTCAGAAAGAAGTTAAACTTTGGCCGAGTAGCTGAATCGGGTTGCCGACAGACAGACAGACGGACAGGCAGACCAAAATTTTTGCGTTTAAGTATCCCAAGAAAGACTATCGTCTTTAAAAAAATCCACGCATCTCCACGAAGAAAATGATGATGTGTGGCTGAAGCTAGGTCCTAAGGTACATAATTGTATACGTTGAAGTCGCCGACTAGTATAAAGGGTTTGCGCTTGAGGATGTTTTATATTGGTCTGTTACAATTATGATTGATATTAGTGTATTGTTAAACTTTTTCTTGTGTCTCACCTATGTTACCCGAGCGTTGCTTATGTAATGTAAATTCAGTGACATAAAATGACATACACAATCGACGACAAAGCTCGTCCTCAGGTCCATATTGTCTACGTTGAAGTCGCCGACTAGTATAAAGGGTTTGTGTTTGTAGGTGTTTTATATTGTTTCTTCAGAATTATAATTGTTGTTCTTCTATTGTAAACCATCTTTTTTTATTCACATACACACATGTTTCGTCTATAGCAATGGTTTTCTATCCACCATGACAGCGGACAGTGAGTTCGACGAAAAAGCTAGGTCCTAAGGTCCATAATGTGTACGTTAAGTCGCGGGCTAGTATAAAAGGTTTGTGCTTCAAGGTGTTTTATATTGTTCCGTCACAATTATGATTGATATTATTGTATTGCTAAACCTTTTTTTTGTGTGTCTCACATCCACGAATCTCCCCGAGGCGGTCGCGGACGACGACAAGGTTAGCCCCTAACGAGCTTCGCCCCAAAAACGTACCGGCACGAGCCACGTAATCCGTAGAAAGAAAAACCAGTTGACCCTTAGATCACTGGAATGGATCGCAAGGGAGTGGAAGTCTATCCTCAGGCTCCATGAAGTTAGGAGGTGTTATAAAACTAAGAAACTTAGACGAATAAAACTGACTCTGGTTGAGCGTGCTAGGCCTTTGACTTATACACACTTTGAGTACAGCGTAAAAAAGAATAAACAGAGGAAAAGTCAAGAAGAATAACAAGCGCTTACTTTCAACTGAAACTTTATCCTGGTGAAGCAGCAGTTATAAACAATTCATCCATAACATAATCATTCCATACCGACTGGCCCACCTAACCACATTTCGTTTTTGTCTTAAAGTGGATAAATATAGGCCGTTCGATGGCGGCGAGCACGAGGCGAGTAGTGTTTGCAACTACGTAGGTGCGAAGGTTGCAGCTGCGCAGCTTCGCGCCAGGTTTTCTTTGCGTGTTCGTGCAATAATCATGGGCACAACTCACAAAGATACCTGATAGAAATATTCACCATCAACTATCCGTTCGCAGCTTCTTTTAGGGCACGCCAAACAGGCGCTTTTCATAACCTCAACAGCATCGTGCAGAACGCCACGTCTTTCGCTTGCGGTGTTCTTTCCACTGTTGAATTTCAGGTTTTTGTTCCTAAACAGGTCTGCTTTATTACAGCGAAGTTGTTAGCTTACAGTTAGATAGAATTTTTTTGTGGCGCTCCAACACAACTGACATCATCCATGAAAGACCAGTGTGTTTGGACGAAAGCGATAATGGCCACCCATGCAAAGCGCGAATGGCAGCTGGGCAAGTGAGCGCATGTGTTTGATGTCACAGAGTTCGTAATAGTGTCGATACTACGATTAATCAATTATTGTAACATCTGTACTTGTTATATCACGCAGGCTTTTTTTTCCCGAACTAAATAATGTTCTCGCCAAAAAATATCGTTTTTATTACACTCTGGCATAGATTTATGCCTTACACTCCATCGCCAGAATTTATTCACAACTTGGTTTTAGGAAATGAATCTTCTTCATGAACAACTTCAAAGATATTGCGGCTGATGTTGTGTGTAAATATTGTGACGTGGTCATGACGTAGGCGAAGGCAGCAGTCGGAGTGTTCAAGGCGGAACTCTTCAATTGGGCGAACTTGTTCCCGTGAAAAGACGTCACGCTAGAAGCCATACATGCTGTACACTGATAAGCGGCGAACAGAGCGTCGGCCGTCGATAACCTGATCTGCGGTGAGATGTGCCGGCGTTTATACATGCGGCATCGAACATTCGAGCGTTACAGCTGGGACTCGCGTAAGCTGTCGAATTAACTTGACTGTTCGCGTCCTGCATGTAATCTCAACAGAATGAGCTCAAACAATCGCGAAGCTTCTGAAACATTGCTGTTCGTTCTGCGCCAAGCATTGCTGACGGTCTTTGCGGGTGAAACCCGATCGCATCAACAGAAAACACTAAACGCGCGTGGCAGTAACGCCCTTTGATAAAAGCGTCACACCGATGCTTAAAACAGGACGTAGAGTTTCAAACAATGAGGCAATATAAAAGAGCAATAATAAATGAAACAAAACTAAAGTCCTCAGGTCTCTTAACGCGCATTGAACGGCTTAAAACGCACAACATGAACGACTTGAGGTTGTGCGCTGCGCCGCTGAGGACTCGTAAAGCCGTCCGGGATAACCTCGCAATCTAGAGCGGATAGAGGCTTCGTAGCCCATATCCGGTCGCGTAAGTACAGAAAACATCCTCATTTGATTGTTCTTATTTCTTTTGTTTCCTGTGAAAAAAGCTCCACCTATGAAAGCAATTTTACACCGGGGTTCCGGTGAACTTCCCAATAAATTATCCAAAGCTATGTCGCCTCTTCTTCGATGGAGGCGAAAATGATTGAGGACCGGGTACTTGGATTTAGGTCCACGTTGAAGAACGCCAGATGGTCGACATTTGCGCAGCCCTCCACTACGGCGTCTTTCACATTTATATCGTGGTATTTCGTGGTATTAGGACGTTGAACCCCGGACAATTATTATTTTATTGCCGACACGCAGCAGTGCTGCGAGCATAGCTGCGGGGTGAGTTTAATTGGTAAGGTGACTGCACATACAGCTGGAACCACAGTTTCTTCTTCGAGTACGATTGGCCCTTACTTCACAGCTACGTTGATTACGCTCTGGACGCTGCAGCCGAATGGTAAAGAACGCTTCGCGAGTATAAGGCAGCATATCGTAAGAAGGTGGGTACAGTATTATTCTTATTAATTATTATTATTAAGAGCAACGAGAGAGTAGAGCACGTGGGCTAATTGGCACCTCTGATTACTACGGATGCAACGCCTGTTGGATATAACAGAGAAAAAGCACATATCAGAGTACGGCGAATGCAACGCAGAAAGCTGAAGAATCAAAATGTAGGCTCACTATCAGGGATGAAAATAAAAGAATCCAGGAGGGAGGGGAGGGGTGGTGGTAGGAGGTGGAAAAGTAGCTCTAGATTAATCGTTGGTGTTGAAGGTCCTAGTTTGTGCCCATCATTGGCCCGTTTCCTTTTCTACCTTCATTTGCAATTACAGTGAAACCTCGGTGATACGAATCTCAAGGGACCACAAGAAATATTCGTATCATCCGAAATTCGTATCACCAGAAAGCATGGAAAAATTAGCATGCGACAAAAGGGAGCTGGCGTACATTTTCATTTCATGTTTTTCAGGGCCGCAGCAACGACAGGAAGAACTCAGAATGATTGTCACTCAGGTTTTTAGATGTCAGCAATCATACCAGCAATCATAAATGTACGGCCGCCCGTACGCGCGTGTTTAATGAATCAGGTGCGTTGTGACCCGCGACAGCGGTAGCTCCTTCCAAAGTTTAGTAGGCTTTTTCGCATGACAACGGAGTACTGCGGCGAAAGTAACGGAAGAAGCGCTTTAACGCGACAGATCAAGGCGGCAAAATTTCGGAACCATGGTCCTATGTTATGATTTCGTTATCATGGAGATGTTGGAGTTGTGAGGCCTGACTCCTTTGCCAAGACTGTCCTCGCCTGCTTTCGCTCCTCGTCCACATTTCATAAGATGTCTGATGCACGAAGCAGGCACGTGTAAGCACAGTACAAAGACAGCAGCCCTCGTCGGCGCGTTAGAACAAAAGCATGGCACCAATTCCCTCTGTGATCTAAACGCGAAGGCACACGGAGGCACATTTGAGCCTCAAAGATTGGCGCACATAATTTCGGAGACCATGACGCGTCTCTGAAGGTTTATTCTGACCTTCTTACACCATGATTTGGCGGTGCGGTGCGCGTGCCCGCGCTTGCGTTGCCGCGCTCGCACGCTTGGCGCGTCTTCCGCGACAGCGCCGACAGCACCTCTTCGTACCTGGGTGGTAGCGTACGTTCGTATCAAACGTCGCGGGCTGAAAATCGGTTCGCAACAACCGTACTCCATTACATTGCAGGCGAATGGGCCTTGGCCGGGACCAAAGAAAAATTCGTATCACCCCGAAATTCGTATGACCTGTGAACGTATCACCGAGATTTCACTGTATCTCGTATTTCCTACACTTGAATTAAAACCCCCTATAACGTCGCCCTACCGTCCTATCATTTTCCGCGCTTCACGTGATTAGGTCTAACATGAAGAGGCCCTTCGATCAATTCCCTTTTTATTGCCACCGTTAAGACAGTTCTTGAAGGGCCACTGACAACCTGTTTTTTTTTCTTTTCGCCTAACTTTCATGCTGTAATAAGCAGGCCCTTGGTGGATAATCATATTAAGAAACATTAGCTGCCCCCAAGGTGATGGAGTGTTTGTATGTACAAAATGTTGGCAAACGTTTCCAGTTGAAAGAAAACATTTCCTATAACTCATATACGGATCATTTCTGAAAGGGCATTCGTTTCCAGGATTCCAACAGCAAGCCGATACCGATTTCCAAAATCACTGTATCTGGATGGCGATTCTGAAATATAGTTTTGTTGCACGGTTACTTTTCAGCACATAGTGAACACACGGGATACCTCAAACAATGCTTTAGACCAATAATATCTGCATAGCTAACGAACATCATCATCATCATCATCATCATCATCATCAGCCTATCTACGCCCACTGCAGGGCAAAGGCCTCTCCCATGTTTCGCCAATCAACCCGGTCCTGTGCTTTCTGCTGCCACGTTATACCTGCAAACCTGCAATAACGAACATACTTATTAATAAAATACAAAAAATGTGGGGCGAAGACAGGCATTTGAGGGCCGCGGGCCACAAGCGAGAGGCTCGCGGGCCCCATGCGGCCCGCGGGCCGCCTGTTTGAGACCCCTGCTTTACGGGAACGCGGTTTCTTTGCGTTGGTGGCGTGACAAGGGTTCGTGGAAATTTGGGGCGGTCAACCGTTCTTCCGGTGGGCAAAAGGGCTCTTGAAAGGGCAGCAGATGTACGGCAACAACACTCGCCGCATCAGTCAGTGCATCCAGAACTCTAGCTCTCCAACATAGATTGCTAGATGGAACGCTGGTTGAACAATGTCGTCAGTGACAGTTACGCTCTTTCTGGCTATGGTGCACCCTTTCGGCTTTGCCAAGGACCACTAGAATGAACGAGAACACACAACGTCAAACCACCCGAGCGGAAGCAAGCACTCTCCTAAGGCCCCTCGTAATGCCAGACCAAGCTATCAAAGAAAATAATTACGTCCAGATAGCGCGAGGTAATTCTGAAGATGTGAGAGATTCGAGAGGCGTATCGCTTACAGAGTCCATACCATTGGCCTTCCGCGTGCACTACGATTATAGCGTACGCCTCATGATGCGAGGAAATGACACTAAGCATTCTAGCATGTAATGAAACTCCGAATGTCACCCAGACGGTTCATCATCTGTGGAAGCGCTCAGAGGAAAACAGTGCATGTACAAGCTGCAAGCTCTATTCTCCTGTGAGCGGCAACGACTAGGCATTTAAACCTTCACTGCAGGCCTAACAGAGAATGTACCTGAAAGGGAAAATTGACAACCACCCGTTTTGTAGCACGAAGCCACAAGGAAATCCATACGCCCACTGCAGGGCGTATGTTCGAACCCGTTGGTCCCGGGTTCGAACCCCGGACCAGGACGAATTTTTCGGCAACTAAGAAGCTTTTCTTTCTGAGAAATCCGTATGGATTTCCTTGTGGCTTCGTGCTACAAAACGGGTGGTTGTCAATTTTCCCTTTCATAACCCTTCCGCCACCTTGCGGGTTTCCGCAGAACTCATTTGCATTACTTGAGAATGTACCTGTGGAAGCACAATCTGGGCCTAAGATGACACTAACCAAATTTTGGAGCTATTCACCAATCTTCTATCTTAGCAAACACAGATACGTTGCGTTTTCACTCAAAGCGAGCACGTCAGGATTCAAATTTATGAACGCGTTTGCACACACGTTACATAGGAAGTGTGGTGTCGGATCTCAAAAGAAATATTTTAACGAGGTTAAGATTCTTACCACACGTTTTGTGTGGTCTATGCAAGTTCATTGACAACGGAAAAAATTCGGCAGATCCCAGGCACCATGGGAATCGATGGAATGCGAAGCATGCGGAGGGAAGGTGACTGTGGCGCAAGTTTTTCATTGAGACAAATGTTACAAAATGACGCTAAATATATGTACAAATGTTGTACGCACAAACATATGTTGAAGAGTTGCATGTGCTTTATATAACCAGTTGTTTACAGTTGCGTAAAGATGTCTACAGGAATATAGGTATTACCAACACCAATAGTGGTAAGCTGATATGCAGCGCTTCAGCTTCCAGAACGGTACCCTGCACATTGCTACGTGGACAAACTTCAGTGGATGGCACTTGACTACAATTGAGGTTAACGTGACGTGGCGCCTGTATCATAGGAGTACATATGTAGTGTTTATTCAATTAGCCAGCACTACCACCACAATTGACGTTTCACCAATATTACCCCTGCACAGGGTATTTTTCCAAAGCAGTTCCAAGAACTAGCGTAGTTCTCTGGTAGAATAATTGATTGCCACGCAGAATGCTTGGGTTCGAGTCCTGATGGGTACCTGGCATTTATTCTTTCCATTCGTCGGGTCTACGCTTCCGCTAACAGTTTTTGTTAACCTTCGCATTTCAATTACCAATATATGTTCTATAGCAAATGATCTTTCGTCCACTTTTTCTTGCTTCACATTTACATTACAGTTACAACTAATAACATCCCGTATAGAAGGGGTCGGCAACCTGCGGCCCACGTGGCAAAATTATGCAGCCCCCGGCACGGCATCAAACCCCCTAACCCATTTTCCCTTGGCATTTCCTATGTGAAGGCCGACATGACAGTTTTGACCTAAAACAGGATTTTCGCTTGTAACCTTTGCGTGATTGCAACTTTGTGACATGCGTGCAGAAAATAAACATAAGTTCCGATCCGGTTTCACATATTAGTGTCAATTCATGGGATTTTTACGCTTTGCCTGCAAAGCCCCTCACCCCCCCCTCACACACACACACACACACACACACACACACACACACACACACACACACACACACACACACACACACACACACACACACACACACACACACACACACACACACACACACACACACACACACACACACACACACACACACACACACACACACACTCACACACAAACACACACACTCACACACACACATACAATTTTCCGTGCGGCCCCCCCGCTGTGTCGGCTTCACGCAATTGGCCCTCTGCTTCAAAAGGTTGCCGACCCCTGCCCTATACTTTCCTTGGCATCCTTGTCTGTTAGTGCTCATCAATATATGTTCTCGCCGTTCCTGGATAGATATAAACTGTCAATCGCCTGCGGGACATACCCGCATAACGCGCCCCGTGGTATTAGGGTATGCGCCACACGTGTCGGGAGGAAAGAGTTTGACTACGTATGCGACGGGATTTCCACATTATTCATGTCATAACCAGCCAGATATATTCGTCAAACCCTGTTACACTCTCATACTAATTTTGGTCTACCCCAAGTTAAGCCGGCGATCACGAGAGCACCCAGATGTTGGCGGATAGATAGATAGATAGATAGATAGATAGATAGATAGATAGATAGATAGATAGATAGATAGATAGATAGATAGATAGATAGATAGATAGATAGATAGATAGATAGATAGATAGATAGAAACGTTCAAAGTGCCCGCAGTTCGCTATGAAATGCTTCGCATTTATTATAAGAGTGTTCAAGCAAATGCATGTGTAGGATATAGCTGTGGATGACTCGGTGGAAAGCACTATGACGAATGAATTAATTTGGTATCGTTTTTTCATTCGAAGTCCAAAGTTGCCACTAATTGCAGCAGATGTTTAGCAATCAGTTAAGGTGATCATCCACGGGAAAGGCACCTATACAGAAAAAAAGTTATATGATTAAATAGCAAGAATGCCAATGCAAGAAAGTATTACGGGTGTTTATACATTAATCAGAAAATTCTACCTACTTACTGAACAAAATAATTTTAAATAAACTCAACCATATTTCTGTGAAAGCCACAACAATTCGCTGTCCGCATTTTGTCTTCCTTGTCCCGAGCAATCTTAACTAGTATGCTTTTTTTCTTCCCTAGACATAAAAACCAACACAATATTTTGTGCTTCTCTTTCCAGGCACTACACCAAAATCCATTAAAGCGACTGCCCATCATCTGAGCTATGGACATGGATGCATGCAGAGATGTGGATGGCCTATGGATCCACTATATCTACGATGAAGATTGCCTGCGCTCCGCTCTAGCATACGTGCCACGGCAGGACGACATATTCCTCGTCACGTATCCAAAATGTGGCACGACATGGATCCAATACCTCGCCCTCAGCATACTCACCGATGGGCATCCACCAAAATCCGTTGCTGCATTCAGGCACGCATCGCCTTTCATGGAAAGATGGGCGCTGAAGTTGCCGAGAGGATGGCGAGACCAGGGGTGTTGAAGACTCATTTCCCATTTAGCAAGCAACCATACTCCCCTCACGCAAAATACATCTACGTCACGCGCAACCCTTACGACGTTTGCGTGTCGTACTATTATCACGTGAAGAAACTGACACCTAAGAAATATGACGCCTCCTTTGACAGGTTTTGCAAGTTATTTATAGCGGGAAAAAGTTTCTCATGGAGACTATTTTGATCACTTGCTGCCTTGGTATGAGCACCGAACTGACCCGAACGTCCTGTTTTTAACGTACGAGCAAATGAAGGAAAATACCGATTTCTGGACTCGCAAGATTGCGGACTTCATGGGTGAACAGTACGGGGAAAAGCTTCGCGAAGACCCAGCCTTACTGCGTAAAATTATCGATTCATCAAGCGTCGAGAATATGCAGTGTGTCTTCAATGAGGCCATGCATACACTTGTCAAGGGTAAAGTGAATACGGGTAAGGATAGGGCTGTCAATGTAATCGAAGCTGATGGAGAAAGGTTTGCTGAAGAAGTGCCCTTGCATAGGGATAATGGTTTTGTCCGCAAGGGCATCGTAGGAGACTGGAAAAGCTCATTTCACGAACGATCAGATCGAGCGCATGAAAGCATGGATTTCCGAAAAGACTAGAGGTTCAGACGTCATGCGCCTGTGGAAGGAACTGGACCTACCGCTTTAGCGCAGCAGCACCTTTTCTACATCGTCTAAGGGCCGGCTTACGCACCTATGCGCGTGGACATGGAACGCCTGCTTCAAACATGGCGCTTTGTGCCCGTTTCTTGAAGTAAATTAATGTTACAGTAGGAGTAATGGTGATGAGACCTCCGTGAACTGAAATAGTCAAGATTTAAATATTACGAGACTATTCTACTTGCAAATTGTACTTGGGTTTAAAATATAGATTCTTTTTCTTGAACAACGTTGAAGAAAAAAATCTAAACCATTCTTCACATCCCACTACTTGCCATTCGCCGGAAGCAAGCTCGCATTTCACTTTTTCATAAAATATATTATCACAATGGCACTCTCCGAGTGCTCTTTGTTCACCCACCACCATTCACATCTGCTCGTAGGGATCATGGTCATAAAGTCAAGGTCTCGTTTTGTAACACTGTCGCGTGAGCACAGTCATTCCTTCCCAAAACCTCAGTCGAGTGGAATAACCTACCATCATCTATAGTGAACATACGCGATCCAATTATTTTCAAACATGCTCTTGTGAAGATGATCTGGAGTTGTAAAATTCAGCCATTTTTTTTTCTTTTTTTTCTCTTCCTGTTTGGGGCTCTGAGCTCGTGCCCTTGTACTTTCTCTTCTTATCATTACAGATTCATGCACCATGTACTCAATTGAGTCGTACGTTTTGTATGACTAGTGTTTAAATCGGTGTTATCCTTTACTTTTTGTCTGTTTTGTACATTGATACTGTAGTCACTTGAAGAGTTTTTTTTTCGAAATGAGTCAAACCCACCAAAACAGAATTTGTGAAAACAGTGAAAATTTGTTACGCAATGTAAATACAATGCTTTCAAACCTATTACGCGATATATTTTACATGTCAGCTAGTAGAAGTTTACGGCCACAATTAATTAAAAAATATACAGCGGACTTGACCAATATTAGCATGATAACTTTGGATTTGGCTCATATTGAAATGACACATTCAATTCGAGGCGGTATTCTTGCAAAAACTTTATTGAAATCGACTTTCAAGAGCAGTATGATAGAGTTTTGGCCGAAAAGCCATCAAAGATAGGCAACAGTGCTTCAATTAAGGGCCTTCAACTATACACGAAGAGCCGGTGCGTCTTCTTCGCAGCACAAGCAGCTCTACTCGGAAATCTTCTGTATGATCATTTTCTTTGGCACGCCTGAGGACACTGACAAAATAAGCGAGCTCTTGATTCTCTTGCCATGAACTGCCGAAATGCTTTACGAGAAGGCTCGTCACATCTATCAGTTTCATTTTGTTGACATGATGAGTGTACAGTGGGCATTGCACGGTAGCTTGTGCAAGGGACTTTCCCCTCTTTAGGACTGGCACGAAATTTGATACGGAAACATTATAGTGGGGTTCTGCTCTAACTCTAGGGCTTCTACCAGCTGCATTTCTTTGAATGTAGAAGAGCCTTGGTTTCTGTTATCTTAAACGGCAAGCTGGATGTCGATTTCATCTCTGCCGTACAGTAGGCTTTCCAGTCATACACGTCCCAATGTTTTCCGAGCTCTAGCACAGTGCCATGATATGAAAAAATCATTTGGTAGCTTTGGGGATTCAGGATTTCTTCGTGTTTCTTCGTGAGGATTTCTTCCTCACGTCCTTTTCAATCCGGCCAAATACCCTGTCTGGAGGTAAAAAGTTCTGCTATTGGCTTATTGGATTTGCCTCATTTCGATCCGTACAGCGCACGGATCTGGCTCAATTTCGTTTTGAAACGAAATCTGTAAGCACTCGTAGCTGGTTGTATTGACCCATTTCGTTTCGATAACTGTTTTACAGGAAAGTTGAGAGTATGTACGTGCCAATGGAGCTTTATTTGAGCTAGTTTCGGTTTCTGGATTTAGCTCATTTCGAAAAAAAAACTCCTCACTTGATTTCTGGTTATCTTGTTGTTGTTTTTCCCTCCTTCTCTCTTCGTACTTTGTTCCGTGTTACATATAATCGTGTACTTTCCACTCCCTTCTATAATGTGCTGTATGTACCTTGAGGGGATTTCAAATAAAAATAAATAAATAAACATTGCCGTACTGTAAGCATAGTTCAAGTTGACGATGTTGTGAGTCGCCGTCATTGAGGAAAACCAGGTTTCAAAATGTCTTAGAATTGTTTGTGAAACCTCACGGATATTCTGGTGAATTTCACATGCCCCGTCAGTTACACTGTGCTTAAATGTGTACAATTGATTTTCAAGCAACTCATTCGCCGTGTGATTGACAACTTCTCTATTCGTAACGCAGCGTGATACAAATATTATTGCAGAGCCACTAATAAAGCTTTTTGTTTCCACGTTGTGTTTTTTTATTCCTTCAATTACGCTCATTCATCCATATTTGTCTTAGTTCAGAGAAAGAGCTGTTTCGCGGAAATTAAACTTAATTCAACAAAACAAAGGTTATTGTCTGGCTTGGACACTTGGTAAGTAGTTCTTTGTTTAATGCTACTTATGAGTTTCGTTGTTCTGTAGCTTTGAATTATGGGCATCAATCTTATACCCAAACCATAGCCAGTTGTTCACGAAGAATCTAAAAGCAACCGTTAGTATGTGATCTTCAAATGACGTATTCACGTTCACTGAAGAAACGCAAGAAATCTACGAGTAGCCATTTTAAACGACGCCATTTGGTAGCTGAGAGAACAGTGCTTGGTTGTGATTTTCACTTGAGGGCTAGTAACGCTGAGTATGCAATCAAGATTTGGTACCAAGGGGGTCCAAGTATAAAATCCTGCAGATATCAGTAGAGCACTTCAAACGATCGAATTCGGCTGCGGAAGGGAAACTGTCGCGCTGAATAATTCATATAAAGTTACCGGTCTGAGCCATTACTGCCCAAAAATATATTTTTTTCTTAATCTGAGGGCCTCTGATCTTTCATGATCCTGATAGCTTTTTCGTTTTTGTTTTATTATTCACTCTATTTTTGGTCTTGGAAAATAATTCGCGAAGGGCAGAATGTTTGCTATTTTTTTTAGAATCAAAGCACAGATTATTTTTGCGAGTAATATAATCACAGTGAGGGTTTTATATCTTTTAACTTAATAAGGGCGCGCACACAGACACGGAAACTGGAAGAAGAAAATGCACACAACATAAGCGCCATTTTTACATTTCTATGTCCGTGTCTGTGTGCGCGCCCTTATTCAGTTAAAAGATGAACCAATACCAACTAGCCCAATTAGCCGTGCTACTGAGGGTTTTATATGTTTCTACAATAAGTGATGAAAATACTCCGGGCGGGAGTGAATGAAGGAGAAACATTGGCACAATATTGTGAGAAAGTTGGGAAAAATAGCATTTCGATTTATATTGCGGCTTAATTCTCGCACTGTAGCGTTCGAAGTAAGAATATGGCTTACGCATCGCTATGTAGCATGTTTTGTTGGTATGGCAGACAGAGAGTATCAAAAAAAACAATTTTTGTTTTAAGCCAGAAAAAAAAACTCGCAACTGAACAACCACAAAGATGAAAATTACTTAGCGCAAGAAAAAACGCAGCACACAAGAAAGACACACGAGGGTGCGTAAGCCATATTTTTACTTCAACCGCTACAGTGCGAAAATTAAGGCCGCAATAAAAAACGAAATTCTGTTTTCCCAACTTTCTTGTGCACAGCGTTTTTTCTTGCGCTAAGTAATTCTTGTCAAGGTCTCAAAAAGTCCTTTTAGACCACAACGATCTACGAAGGTTGTCTTTGCCTCGCCTTCACTGCATAGCACATCGGCGCAGGATTCCAGCGGGGGCCTTTTCGCAGTAATTAATGCAAGTCATAGAACTCCGGCTTGCCACTTATTTTCGTAATAGTGCTATATACAACGTCAAAAAAAGCGAACAGTGCTAAAAGAATGGAAGGGTAGCTTCCCCCTTGGTCCATCAAAGGGCAGGTAATGTTGAGCCGCCTCATTGTCCAAAAGGACAGAATTATAAAGTAGTCTAGGGCCTACAGGACAGTTCTAGGGCGTTGTGTTTTGGCTTGAGATAATTAAGGACACATTGTCTTACGTAATAATTAACAACATAATTGAACTATAACTTGCTTAAGGTGTTTTTATGATTTTTCAGCTATAGGTGAACACGTGGTTTCTTACCACTGGTTTACCTGATGAAATTATGTTTCCTAGGTGTACACGTTCGAGATGAGTAGATAGCTTGCCCGTAAATGACGCGCTAGGCACCATTTCCGATAGTGATTTAACATTTTCATCCCGCTGTTTTTTAATGGTCTTAGGGTGCTGAAAATGTTAAAAGCCCGTCCTGACTTTTCAGAACACGCACTCCACCATCAAACACGTCAAGAGCACCGTGTGCCGCATCAGCATCGTTCCTAAGGAAGGTAACGGGTGTGACAGCCTCAAATCGACTACCATTGTGCACAGGCACTGCCAAACGCAAAGCGAGCTGCGCGCAGGCATTCACGTGCCGTACGCGAAGTGTTAAAGATAGCTCGAGTGCATCGCAACCACAAAGTGACGGAGGAACTCAAGGAGCGCCATACTTCGTTCAATGGACAACGTCAACGAAATGGAGGACAGTTCGGCGCAGCTGAGTGAACAGGTCTTCGTGCTTCTCTTTCCGCGTGCGGCAATCAGTGGAGAGGACACGTCCAGGGTACCGCTGGTGGACTCACATGAGGCTTCCAAGCTTCTCATCTGCGCAGTGGCACTGGGAGACGGATGCATAAAAATCTTGTAACAGTTACTCCCGAAGACCGCGGAAACCGTTATTAACCAACGAAAACTAAAACCTCTATAGGATTTGAAATCTCTAGAAGAAATGTTCTGCTGAGTGGAACACCTGTTCTACAGCTTACGCAGGATAACGGATCTGTGGAACTCCCAAGTGCTTCCCAACATGAACTGCGTGATGCGCACGGACACTAACGTGGTACATGTCTACAAAGTATGATGAGGACATGGTAGCTGAGAAGCCCATCGACCTCTGCTTCTTCACGCTGCCGCAGTTCATCAACGACCTCGACCTCGTATGGATCATGATCGCCGACGGGCCGCTTAGATCGTTTGAATAGCACTGGCATTCGTGGTAGAGAATTGGGCAACTAAGGCATCTCGCGGACGAGTCCGTCGATCTAGTGGCATCTACCATCCCGTCCTATTTCCTGCTGGGAAGGCGCAACATCTCGCTGCCACAATATGCTAGCGCCTTGGTGCTTCCGAATGTAGTTTTCTTGAAACGCAAGGCTTGTCATCGTCAGCGCCCAACAGCTGAATTGTGGAAGAGGCGGAAGTGAGCCTACCAATTGCTGTTGCGTTCCGTTTATCAGCGCTCACGCTGAGCCCTTGAATCCTTGACCTGGCTAGGAGGATGTAGAAAGCTAGCCCAGAAACGGAGCCACCTTAAGGTAGGTCACCACCTCCGAGAAAAACTTTTACCGTTTTTGTCCAATAGTTATAATTATGGTTTTGGATTGTAGGGCTTCGGTAAATTTAAGCTTTAAAATTATGAAATAGATAAAAATCGAAAACATAAAATTTATAAAAATCAAAATGTGCCAAAATATGCGTGTTGCGCCAACAGTCATAACTAAAAAACTCCTGTTGCAATTCAAACGTGACTTCGCAACTATGTAGTGAGGAAACGCAATCAAGGGCACAGGGGCACTGACCCTTGGGCACAGCAACGGGAAAGTATGCGAGGCCCTGCAACATTTTATAGAACAGACTAAGATATTTACACAATAACGATTACAAAGCTCTGCAGATAACCAAACTAGACTCCTGAAAATTTTTTTTCTATATTAGTCATTTATTTCCTATTCGATAAGAGCCAATTCGACCGAACTTTCTTGTTTAAAAAAAATATTAAAAAGAAATCTTATTTTTTACCTAAAACGAGAAATTACTCTTTTTTTTTTAGTATTTTTTTTCATCTGTTTTTTTGAGATACCCGATTCTTGGCCAACCCCCCCAGTGTAAGTGTGAGCCAGAAGCTTAGGATCTACATCTACATCTACATCTACAGGGGCACGCGCACGTGGGATGGTTCAGGTGCTCGCATCCAGCATGTTCAATAAACGTGGTTCTCTTTTAACTTTGGGGCACTAGTCATTTGCTAACAATCGCATTAGCTGCTTCGCCATTGCGGCAAAACTGTGAATTTGTTTCGCTGCAGGTCTAACTCAAATGGCGCAATGTTTACAAGTTCATATAGAGATGGCCATGGCACCACTCGAGCTCAAGTGCGTGCGCCGAGCCAGGTGATCAGCATCACGCAATGCGGCTCGTTGTGGGGGGCACACAAGGCTGCACTCTTTAATAGGTCAAGTGGCGGGAAATTTGGCGGCAGCAGTAAGAGCGTAAGCACAGATGGTGCTTGCGCCCACCTACGGAAAGGATGAGAGCAGCAAGGGTGTTTTAAGGTTAAGTTTAGGTTAGCAGTGCCTTCGTCCATTTTTAAAAGCTACAGGAAACTTATGAATTAAAATCATATGTACTTCCATTCGAATAGTACCGTATCAGAATACAAGAACGAGCGTAAAGTGAATGGCTGAGTTGGAGTATTTCTGCTGCCATAAAGCGTTCTGAAAACCAGTAAACTGGCAATAACAGATATTTCCAACAAGCTACACGATCCACCCTAGCCAATACAAAGACACAAAGACAACTCGACAGTAACTGCTTCACACAACTACCTTTGATGCTTTCAGCCAACATGCGGACTATAAAACTAAAAAGCGAAGTGTTTTTAGGCGTAGGTCAGTCACCAGCGGGCGCACGTTGGCCATCAAAAAAATACGGCCCAACAGCTCAGCCAGTTTGCCTGCTGCACGTCTAACTTCCTGTCATGCTGGTGTAGCTTCACATTTTAGCACCTTTACAGTGGACATTAAATCACTCGCAACCAGTAGCGTGTGTTCAATAAAGCATTCACGTGGTATATGTCTCTTTACTTGAACTTTAATAACATAGCAGAGTCCGCCAACACAAGTGCTCAGTATTCGTTGAAATGTTTGTTTGAGATGACAACGTACTGTATCACTCTAAAACCCTTCGCATTGAATTTAATCGCTGCCTTTGGCAGCGTTTGGGTGGCATCCTTACGACACAGGCTTGTTGCCGAACGGGAAGAGCGGGTTGATAACAAGAACAGTTGCTGGGGTTTTACGTTCTAAAACTACGATATGATTATGAGGGACGGTGTAGTGGAGGACTCCGGATATTTCGACCACCTGGGGTTCTTTAATATGCACCTAAATCTAAGTATATGGGCCTCAATCATGTTGGCCTCCATCAAAAATGCGGGCGCCATAGTCGGGATTCGATCCCGCCACGATCGGCTTAGCAGTCGAGCACCATAACCACTAGATTACCGTGGATAGTGATGAGCGGGTTGCGCAAGTGTATTTGTCTTGAATGTGTAGCCAGTACACCACTTGTAAGGTCTCTCTAGGCGCTATCACTGAGTATATATAAGATGACTCATCGTGCTTGCGCACGGCCTAGCAAATTTGATAATAATTCCTGGCGTTTTACGCGCCAATATCGCTATATGATAATGTGGCATCCCGCAGTAGAGGGCTCCTGAAATTCAGACCATGTTGGGCTCGTTTACCTGCACTGACATCTCATGGTTCACAGGCCTCTAGTATTTCCCCTCCGGTGAACTGCGACCGCCGCGGAAGGGATCCATACCGCGAATTTCGCATTAGCAGCCGGGCACTGCAACCGCTATACCACCGTGGCGGACACCTTGGCAATCAAGGCGGTAATGCGGGACAGTTGCTTGTGATCACTGGCATTCATTTAGGTAGCGCAAAAAATAAAGACGTAGATGCAGTCTGCAGGATATTCTAATAAAATCACCAAGACGTTGCGCTCCGAAACTGTGGCGACAGGCCAGGTTCCTCCAAGTCTGCCTACGCGTTTTTGTTTCTTCGAATGGTACAGACTAGCGCCCGTCCTGTTTATGTTTCCTCTCTTGTGTCTGCGTCTTTATGCTTTGCGCTACCGAAATGAATGATAGTGACATATTAGCAAATTTTCTGGCGTCGACACTTAAACGCTTGTTGTGTAAGGTATAAGGATTCGGGAGGATAACTTACCAATTACACTGTGCAAACGCTCCGTATCTCATTCGGCTGAACTGAAGTAACGCTTCTAGGGATTCACTTATACTTAAACGTCTTGTCATTGTCATTGTGAATGAGCCATGCCCCGGGGAAGAAAATATAGAACCGTTTTTCTTACATATATAATATTTGCGTATATTTCATGCCCACTATTAATAACAAATAATCAGCGTGGTGCCCAAGTTCATAGTTCATACAAATGAAAATGGGCTGGATGACAGAGAGCGAGATACACTTGGCAATGTGTGCTTTTATTCGTGTTTTCTAGGGTGTTCTTCTATGACCGATTGACTGATGTTGACTTAATTTTGCCGCTAATGTGACGCAAACTCGTGGCAAACTAAAGTACCGGAGTCATAACAATCTTTTAGAATACTGTAAGTGGTAGCAACGAGATCTGATTAAGCAGAGAGCCGAGTCCTACTGGAAGCTCTCTGTACAAACCTCCATACAAGTATTATGAAATAAAACTGATTCAAGACAAAACCGACGCTAATGTCAACATTAACCATATTGCGCAAAAAACAAGGGCTGAAGAAAGGGTCACATACACAACAAGTGGCATTTAGACAAGGGCACATTCGCGCTAAGCGATATTGCGCTTAACAAATGCATGTACTTCGGTAGGTCCAATACTAGGTCCAAGCACATAACGCGCACCGATACAGAACAAGGCCGAGTGTGAAGACAACTCAATAATCCTGGTGGCGAAGACATCGCATGGACCCTCAATCCATGAAGGTAATAAGGAGCGCAAAAACAGACAGGATACACGAGAAGGGCTAAACAGGACGAGCACTCTCTTCTTGTCTGTCTGTGCGCTACTAAGTACATTCATGGATCAGTACAAACTCGCCCAAATACCTGCCCTTCTAAACCAGACTCCCAATCGTCAAGCGCCTGAAGCATGTCCTGTCACAATGCATGCGTGGTACAAACATTAGGAATATTGTTAACTCTCCATTCATATCTTGGAACTTGCTAAAATAAGGGGACGAAGTCACAGTATGTATCCCTTTCATTTGTTGCATTGCTACAGATCGAGAATTTACGCTTCACTGATAAAGTGCAATTTGCATGCTTATTTCAAATTATACGTATAGCGCATGCAGCCCTTGCACCGATCCAAATCAGGAATTACATAAAACAACTGTGATTCCTGGCCATAAACTATCTCACTGAATGAGATCTCAATTCCCGCTAACCGCTCGGTAGAAATTCATAATAAGTGGCCACGACACAGTCGCCACACAGTTGCACAACATAAAAGTCGCGTGATGCTATATGCGTTCTGTGCCACAAACGTCAGGAAAAACAATAGAGGCGAACTCCTAACTGCGTAGTTCGTCGCGTTATCCAAAGACCACACAAACTTTTCCGACAATTTTCGCTATCGCGTCGTTTTCTGACGCAATAAACGCTTCCGTAAAGTTTTCTTTATCACTCTGCAACTGTTCGTGGTGTCTCAAGCAGTGAGGGGCCGGGCCTGTGTACGACACATGATAGCGTCCTGACCCAGCTAGAGTGTTTCGTGCCCTGCCCCCCCACCCCCCTCCCCCGCCTCTCCGCCACTTCTTGGCGCTGCAGTATGGCTGGAGTCATTCTGTTGTGTTGTGCCTGGGAATTTTTTTGTTGTGTTCGCTGTGGCTATCACGTGGTCACTGCCTCACAGCAATATAAGTAGAGATATCGTAGCCGCCCGCTTTCTTGCCCTTGACGAATGCCTGTCGCGCGTGCACGGACGCGGTACGAGCTTCCAAAATTTCTACGAAATACAGCTCCAAGAACACGCTGCCCCTAGGACTGACCATTGCTTGGACGTGACGTGAAGCATTCACAAAGAGTGACCGGAATGTAGAGTGCCACTTTGAACCCCCGAAGAGTATCTTTCGCATTGTAAGTACCGAGCTTCCACTCTCCCTAGCACATTCATGTTGACCAGCGATGCAACGACAAATAACGCAAGAAGCGGTTAAAAGGCATTTTGTGCAGGCAAAAAGATATTTAATGTTTTGTCACGATGCTCTTCCACATATGTTCGTAACACGCTTGTTTTATTCTCGTGATTAGGAATTTCAAATATATTCGTTTCTGATGTTCTATTTTTTTAAATATATGGGGAATCCGGTATTCAATTTGTATTCTGACAACTACAATGCTGATCTGTTGATGACGAACGAATGCACACCACTGTGTTGTCCACTCAGGATAGGCTAAATGAGGAGAAATGTGGAAAAAAAATGCTCCCCTGATCAAGACATATTTTACTAAATGCGTGAACACACATGGTAAAAATAAAACGTTGGTTTCCGCCTGGTTGTGACTTTCCTTTCTATATGTTTGTTCCTATATTAAGTCTGTTGTCAAAGTCAGCGCCCGCGTTGTATAAGGTGCCGTGTATATTACACCCAAAGTATTGTAGCATGTGCATATTCGAGACCAGCGAGGGCATAAAAACCCTGGTAAACGTTGACTACCGGATATGAAGGTAACGCAAGACTGCACGTAAATTGTGACCTATATTAGGCGGCAGTGGAGGTCAAATGGCTGAATATTTCAGTTGCATTTTCAAAATGTGCAGCATAGATAAAACTGTGGACCAGTCAAGAATATTATATGCAAGTTCACTTTTTGTACGTTTTAGTGAGCTTCAGGATCCTATTCAGCTCTGAGGTATTTAGATGATTCATAATGTAAGGATCCGTTGCTTCGATTTCAGCATTTTCCCTTGAAGGTAACGCGAGGATTACACTTTCCTAAAAATCTGAAACTAGATTTTTGCTGAATGAGCATTGCTCTTACTTAACATATCGCTTTAAACGATATACTGAATGCAGTTTTCAACTGTGGTCATTCCGGAGAAGACGTTGGAAGCACATACTCCCCCGCACAGTTTCAAGGACCATGCGATGTGATTCCTGCTTTTGTCGTTAAATATACGAATGCTTCACTGTGCAACATTCTTAGTTAATAATGCTGTAGTGCTTCACATTGCAGTAGTTAGAAGTGACTTGTGAACACGTTTGTATTACAGTCCAATATTTTTTTCAGGGACGGGTACCAAGAAATTCTGCACGAGAAATGGAAGTCGGACAGCTCCGATTCATCGATGGCCTGTGTATCCGCGCCTTTTTCCCCGAAACACTCATCAGGTCAGCCATGGCTTACAGTCCTCGTCCCGACGACGTCTTCGTCGTTTCGTACCCCAAGTGCGGTACGACGTGGACACAGTACCTAATACTCAGTATCCTCACGGACGGAGAACCGCCAACGAACCTCGAAGACTTCATGCTCGCCTCTCCCTACATGGAAATGATGGGCGCAGAGGCAGCCGAAAAAATGCGCAGACCGGGACTCCTCAAAACGCACTTGCCGTTCGAGACGCAACCCTACTCTAAACAGGCCAAGTACATCTACGTCGCACGCAACCCGTACGATGTTTGCGTGTCGTACTACTACTTCCTGAAGAGCATGACGCCAAAGAGAGTCAAGGACGTCTCGTTCTCGAGGTTTCACCAGCTGTTCGTCTCCGGCAGCGTGTCCTACGGCGACTACTTTGACCATTTGCTTTCCTGGTACAAGCATCGCCACGACGATAACGTTCTCTTTTTCTGACCTACGAACAGATGAAGAAGGAACCTGAGTATTGGACTCTGAAGATCGCGGACTTCCTAGATGGCGATTACGCGGACCGCCTGCGGGAGGACCCAGTTTTGCTTAAAACTGTACTCGACGCAACGATGTTGCACAAAATGAAGGAAGTATTTAACGGCAAGATGTATACTGTCATCGAGCGTCTGCTGAACCTGCCCTCTCACAGGGCCATCAAATCCATGGAAGTCTACCGGACTAAGCTGGCACAGCGAGAACCGATGCACGAAGACAGCGGCTTTGTTCGCAAGGGTGTCGTTGGTGACTGGAAAGCACATTTCACGAAGGATCAAATCAAGAAAACAAAGGCATGGATCGCAAGAAAAACCGTAGATTCTGATGTAATGCAGCTGTGGCAAGATCTCCGCCTTCCGTGACCACTATACAGCACAAAACCATACGGCTGCAGACAACTACAACACACTGCGATCGCATTCCACCATGACACAGGAGCTTTGACTGTGATGGTGAAAGCCAGCGCCGTGTGGTGTCGTCCACATGCGATGGTAGCACTGCGCTCATGAAGTGTTTCAACGCTGAGAAAACTGCTTTCACCCTCGAATCTGCTAGTGATGTTGTGACTGAAGTTGAGTATCCGGTGAGCATCGTCATGGTGATTTCATCAAAACTACTGGTGGAGAGTTTGAAAGATCACTGGACAATGTCGTTTCAAGCCTCAAATGCAAACTGCATTTGACCTTAAAATGCAAACACGACAGCATTAGGGTGATTGTAAGAGCATTATTTCCTGCTGTATCCAGTGTGATTTCAAAATAAAGCTTTTTACTGACTCTGCGGGTGCCTGGACCCTTCCAAAGCGAATGCGGAGCCTCATGGCCTGAATGTCCACCTCGTTGTTGCAAATAAATCTGAAGTTCAAAATTCATTTTTTTTCAATTAGAAGAAATTATTGGTGTTATGTACACAACTTCTAAACTGATTCCATTGAGGCTGAAACAACCGCTATACAATTGCCTTTTTCATTCTAAGCTCGGCTACGGAGCTCTGGTCTGGGAAACAACTACTTAAAACTGATTGCAAGGAACTCCACAGAAAAGAGTTATCGTACTCTACCGCAACCACCCCGAAAATTACTTGAATTAGAAGAAAACACTTTATATTGATAGTTACCATTTGCTTCGGGTTGATCAAAATGCAATTTAAGGAAATCCTACACAGCGAAAAATTCTATAAACAAAATAAAAGAACCAGATATCATTTTCCTATGCGCTAAAACTTACGCCGTTCAGGATGAACAGGAAGCAATTATGGGAAACATATTTTTACCTACCAAACATCTTACATATTAAACAAATTATAAAGGAAGTCTAGTTTTGACTCTACTAAAGGAATTTTCAAGGTACAAGTGTCAAAATAATAATGCTGGAAAATATACGATTTGATGGAACATAAGGGATACTGCTGTAAGCAACGATAGTAGTCGGGCGATGGAAATTTGTACTATATGTATTTCATTAACCATAATAATATTGTGTTCCGCATGCTTCATATTGCTGTTCCCTAAATATTTTTTGCCCAGGCTGATAGTTATTTGAGTATATTAGGCACAAGCTGTTTTGTATAGTCAAAGCCTGATTTAATGCAACGTTTTATATTAATTTGAGCCATTTTATTTATTGCTTTCTTTTTGCCCCTGTTGGTGTAGATGCCGCGAAAGCTGTTCTTTTAATCAAGATTGATTGTCATATTATTCTACAAATATGAGTGCTGTAAGAATTGTGCACAGGAGTGTTCGGTCCTCTGTCAGGCACTATGCCTTGCGTCCCAAAATCGTTTTGTTTCTTGTACAAGGAAACAATAAAACAATTTTTCGAAACTGAATTGAAAACAAAAGGGTGACTGACTTTATTCATCGACAATATGTGCCACAAAAGCAGCACTGCACATATTCAACAAGATGAATCACAGTCTCTATAATCGATTTCGCGGCGAACGCTCTTGTGATAGCACACGCATCACTTTCACTTACCTTTTTTCTGTGTTTTGTTTTTGTTTTTCTTATCTGCTACATTCCTTCTCCATCACCTCGACTGTACCGAGCCAGCTCCAACTGATCTGTTCAAGTCCCTTGTCATTTCTTTTCCTTTCTCTTTACACTTTAGAATATAATTCCTAATGTACCGTTGCTGCAACTGCGCCGGCTGAGAAAGTTCAAGCTCAGAAGCGTCTGTGTATTGCAGCGTGTTTCTTTACATTATGCAATAAGAAAAATAGTCGATTCCGCTTTCAAATTTTAAGGGGATATGTGCGAGATTTCCAAGCAGGGAGAAATATTCATACGCATCTGCCAAGGACGTTTTGGCACATACAGTTGCAAACATGCACCGTGTTATCGGGCGCAGCTAGATGGACGGATTGGCGACATTCGCCTACGTCCTGACATCCCAAGCCTTCGCACACCTCCCCCCCCCCCTCCACACAAACATACCAACACAAACAACGTTAATATTTGCAGCAATCAATATTTTTACACAATATAGAAGTGACATGAAATGTTATTACGGCGTTATCAAAATCGAACCGCTTTCGAGGTACCGCTTCACACTGGCAGCATTGTCGCTATTCGCATAATATCAGCGGTAACCGCGAATGCTAACGCTTAACACTGCTGTTTATGAAATGACGCCACATAACAGCAATACATTAGAAACACTGCTGCATATGTAGGGAAGTGTCGTATGCAGACTCGTTTGAACGTTCAGGCTCAAGATGAAAGCGTGTCTTGCTTAGAAAGAAAAGGCAAATTTATCAATTACAGAATGCCTTATAATTCCCTAGCTTCTGATAGGATTTGCTGGGGGAAAATTAATAGCAACCAATTTAAGACGAGATTTTTACTGTTGCAGTGGCTGACTCTCAGCCTACATCAAACATATGAGTGCAAACAAGTGGGCGTGGTGCACGCAGAGTCTGGGTAATCTTTAGAGCGGTAGCTCCGCTCCTTCTGGCACAAATTCAGAAAGCACCTCACTGAGTGAATCAGACCTTCAAGCTCAACCAGGGCTAACTCCAGCGAAGGAGCTTCAGCGAAACCCTAGTGCATCCCGTTCGCGAAAACTAAGAGGGGATCAAGGTGAGTATTTCGCGCCGCCACAGCCAGAGGCGCTGGCTGCATCCAAGTTAGCTACGCGCTCGCGCTGTGAGCACCGATGGCGCCTAGCAGCGCCTGTGTGCTGCGTTGTGGTGCCACAAGCTGACTCCCCTGTCAACCGCACAGTCGGAGAGTGTAGACTGCTCGTCTTCCTTTCTTAAACCAAAACATGCGATAAGTTTTAATCTTCACAAACCAATGATTTCGTCATTTCCCAAAGCAAGCAAAACCGAGCCTATCACTCGACGAACTTGGTTTGACTGCGTTGGAATTTTTATGGCTGTCAGGGCATTACAACGAGCGTACGAAACATGCATGCTTAATTAACACACGTATGCAACGACATTAACCAAGAATTGCTGGAGATGGTTGATATGCCTATGCACGGCCAGTCATGATCACATCCTATGTGCGGCGCACACATTTCAGTGTTATAGCAGTGTCTCCTGCACAACTAAAGTTCACCCTTTCTGGTACAAAAAACAGGTTTTCTTAGAATTCATACCCATATCAAAATTTTTGCAACATACCTGCCCTACTAAGCGAGCGCTGCATTCCCGTATTTTTTGCTACTAAATATGGCGCACCGTCGTATTTGCTCTGATCGCCAGGCGCTTTGGTCTCCACCTGCTTCTTCCGCTGATTGATAACAATACCAACCGTGTTGTTCCAAAGGTACTAAATGAGTGAACACTTGTAAACATATACGTGGCAGCGTGGCATTCGCACAATAAACTTCGCATTCTTTACAGGACCCCGCTATCCCCCGATGTACGTTATTGTTGCAGCTCACTGAAAAATTTTTATTTCAACGCTTGCCTTTGAGAAGTACTTCAGCGTTGTCCGCGCAGGCGTTTTGCAAGACGTTTTGCTGACGCTGGTAAGAGCGAGATTATTTTTCTATTACCAAGCGTTGTTTTCCTGATCCTTCTCGATTCATTATTTCATTAGTTTCTGCAATATTGAATGAATTAATGCTCACTGGTTTGCTGCATGATTGTTTGTGTTATATTGCCTCTTGGGAGTGTAATGATGTCAAATTAAACTGCCAGTGCATATTCTGCACAAGTGCCGGGGTCATCATTTCATTTTGAACGCGGTAGTCTCTTGCGATACCAAATTCATAAGTGGCTGTTGCTTCTACAAATTATGCCAACATATCGTTTACGTTCCTTTTCATGAGAAGCTAGACAACGTTGGACATTCCAAGTGTAAGAAAGCAAAACAGTCCGCCACGGTGGAACAGTGGCTACGGTGCTCGGCTGCTGACCCGAAGGTCGTGGGGTCGATCGCGGCCGCGGTTGGTCGCATTTCGGTGGATGGCGAAATGGTAGAGGCCCGTGTACTGTGCGATGTCAGTGCATGTTAAAGAACACCAGATGGTCGAAATTTCCGGAGCCCTCCACTAGGGCGTCTCTCATAATCAAATCCTGGTTTTGGGACGTAAAACACCAGGTATTATTATTAATAACGCTAAACATTGTAGGGTCTTGAGCATTAGTTCTGATATTTTTGGTGTGCAAAATGCAAGATTTCTCAACTTGGGCGTTATGATTTTTAACGCCATATTTGATACTGCAATAGACAAAGTTTATTGAGGCGAAAGCCTTTGATGCCTTATCAAGCTCAGGAATTCACCGTCGATGGCGGTGTTGTCGACAGAGTCAACGCGGACGATGCGAAAAATCATCACTACGAGTTGGCGCCAGCACATGGCGTCAGTGATCGCAAAATTTGTGACGTCAACGCGAAGCCACTATGACGTCACATAAGAAAAAACGGCACACGATGACGTCATCACGTGACATCCCGTCTTGGTGAAAGATGAGCCAATCACGGTGAGAGAAAGGTAAAGAAAAGACAGGGAGGTTAACCAGGAAAAATTCTCCGGTTGACTGCGCCAATCACGGAGGTAGTGCAAAGCCACATGAGCTGCAGAAAGCTTGCGTGCCTCCGATCTTGAAGTCTGCGCAAAACCACGTTAGGCGTAGGAAAGCCTTCGGAGGTGCGGGACGATCAATGCAGCGATTCAGCAGAAAATGAAGAATACGATGGTTTTTCGCGTTTGAGTCGTCTTAGGGCGAATGCGTAAGGGAGCGTGTGCGCTTTTGCACTGCGTGCGAATACTCAAAAAGTCCGACCAGCCTGTTTCGGCACTATTTCAGTTGGCCCAGCCGCACCTATTTGAAAAATTTTATGATTATCTTGAAGTTTTTACAGACGCATCTGTACGCAATGGCGGCCAAGGTGGCTCTGCAGCTTTCTTTTGCCCTTCGACATACATCCGGCGGGTGTTTCGTATACCGCATCCATCCTCATCAACAACTGCGAAACTAGCTGCGATTGTTGTTGCCCTGAAATACGTACAAGAAGAATTAGGAGTATCGAAGGTTATCATACTTACAGACTCTCGTGCTGCCCTTTGCAGATTGTTGAGAACAGACTCCGATGGCCCAAATATGCGCAGCATCGGTAAATCTGCCTCAAAACTGATTACTCGTGCGGTGTCCCTCGTTTGCCAGTGGATACCTTCACATGTTGGTATTCCCGGGAATGAAGAGGCCGATCACCTCACTTCAAGTTGTGCCCACAACGAGTGTGACTGCAAAGAAATTTCATGCCTGTCTGACAACGCTCGTCTGCTGATCCGGCGGCATCTTCTAAAGCAGCATCCCGACCAGCGTGTCACAAGCGGATTGTTCCCTCTTCGTATTCGTGGTCGTGGATTGCCTCGTCATGACAGAGCCCTGTTATATAAGCTAACAGTCGGTTCTGTATCAGTGCGCGAACGATTATATTGTCAAGGACGTGCGGACAGTCCGTTATGTTCGTCGTGTGGCTCCCGTGAGGCATTAGAACACATAATTTTACAGTGTCCCACATTAGTTGCGCAGCGAGCACTGCTCACAAAGGAATATGGACTTATTGGACTTAGGTGCAGGGCCCTTGACGATTGCCTGTTCCCGGGAGGATGTGCGACTAGGCGTGACCAGGCCTATCGAGCCCTACTAACTTTCTTAAAGAAAACCGATTTGGCCTCGCGTTTATAGACATTATTCCATGTGACTACTTATTTGTGTTTACGTCTGTGTTATTTCTTTTGTTTTTTTCCCTCTTCTCTCTCTCATTTTCTTCCCTGCTATCTTCCTTTCCTCTGTGTTTTCCCTTCCCGAAGAAGCAGGCAGGCGTTGTGCCCCTCTAGCGGCACATGGCAGTTGTCAGCTGTTCCCTCCCTATTTCCTCTTTGTCTTCGTGTTTTCTGTGTACACAAACCAAATAAATAAATAATAAATAAATCCGTATGATTGCATACAGCGTTTCGTCTCTTCTACGGTGTTTCATCTCTGCTTCAGCCGTGCTCGTCCCCAGCGCTTGCGCACTTTTACTAGCGCGTAGAACATACGATGCGCGGGGCTATGTTATCAATTCGGACTTTACACGGAACATGAAGACGTTGGCAGCAGCAGCCTACAAAGACTGTTCCCATAATCGCTGTCGCATTGAAAAAATAATTCACCATTATACTCTGCAGACGTGGACAACCAGCGCAGCTGTAAGTTACACAACGTTCTCGCCATGTAGTGTGCCAGGAAGTTTCCTCGCCGTCGTCGCAGTCTCTCGCGCCGCAAGAACCCTTGTAGCGCGGAAAAGGGTGACGTGAGAGCGGCCAAAATAGCTGTGCCTTAATCGCTGCTACATCAACTTAGAGCGAGAGAGATGTAGATACGAAATAGTGGCAGCTATGGCAGTATCGTCTGAGCTGGCCGATAATGGGTGATAAAGGCAGCGCTGCAAAGTTCAAAACATATAAAGCAGGCACTACACAGACGAAACACAATCTGTGTCATTGCTTCGTCTTGCGCTTGTCTCCGTCGCTTCGTCGCTTGCGCTTCGTCTCTGTCGTCCCTGTTTTTTCTATGCTTTGAACTTCGCAGCGCTGCCTTTATCATCCAGTATGTTCCAACTAGCCCCTACTCAAGCTTTTCCGGCCGATAGCTCAAACACTTAATAATAATAACATCTGGGGTTTTACGTCCCAAAACCAAGAGATGCTTATAAGAGCCGCCGTAGTGGAGGCCTCCGGAAATTTTGGCCATCAGGTGTTCTTTAACGTGCGCTGATATCACACAGTACACGGGCCTCTACCATTTCACCTCCATCGAAATGCGACCGCCGCGGCCGGGATCGAACCCGCGACCTTCGGGTCAGCAGCCGAGCACCGTAGCCATTGTTCCACCGAGGCGGACAGCTCAAACACTTCTCCTATTTCTCTGGCTCGCGCCTGGAGCTATGCCACTCTTCTTTTCATCAGCCACTCGACTATTCTCTTGCTTAGGCCGACAGATGCGCCTTGCTTGCGCTGCAACCCCCTTTTTCACGTAAATGGGTGGGGAGAATTTTCACGCGCTGTTCTTTTGAAGGCTTTCGCGTAGCGGCGGCGCTGCAGTTGCTAGCGCCGCGCGCAGAGCGGGGCACAGTCGGCAGGAATGATGACACTCCTATCCCACCCTTTCTGCGGCCTGGAAGGTGAGGGTTTTGCTCGCACACTGTTGCTCGCACTCGTACAGGTTGTCCACGGTAGTAAAACAGCATCGCTGTCAAACTCACGACAGCGCATCGAACGTGTTGTCAGTGTGCTTGAGTGTCCACTTTCGCAACAAAAAAAAAAGAAAAACACAGATGTTGATGGATTCCGCTTTTTTTTTTGTTTTTAGGAACTGGTTAAAAGATTTTGATATGATTCGCTACAAATTGTTTCGGTAATAAAACACCGTTCGAAAACATACCGAATAAAACTCAGCGATGGGATACTCTATTCCCATAGGAATGCGCAGGGAAGTGGGCGCGAAGGTTCGTCCCAGCGCCCCCCCCCCCCCCCCCCTATTATGTCAGGTGCGGGGTTGACTTTGCGCCCCCTCCCCCGTGTCGCAGCGCCTCCCCCCTCTCTATTATGTCAATGTATGAGACTGGCTTTGCGCCCCCCCCCCCTCCTCTTTAGAGACTAAAGGGGGCGGGCCGCCCCCTCCTGCGCCCCCCGTGCGCACGCCTATTCCTATTCCGCAGTTGCTGCAACTGAACCAAGTTCCACGAATTCATATCATTAAGAAGAGTAAATAAAGTTGTCGGGCCTGAACGCTACAACAATGCAATATCGCAATGGCCTCAGCAACTTTTGTGCGCAGAAAAATATCTTTATCAATGATTGTGAGTGCTGCCTTTGAAAACCACCATTGCTGATCACATTGACGATTGATCATGAGAATGTGTTCAAGGTCCTGGTGTGAATGGCCACTCGTGCAAGTAGATGTAGTTATAAAACACAGAAACATATCCGTGATTTTCGATAGTTGCAAAAAGTGAGAGAGACTGCATCGGCTTGTCACCAGCGGACATTTATACCCCCCAAAGTGATCCCTGCACAAAAAAAAAGAAAAAGAAAACTCACATAATAGGACAGCAACAAACAGACGACGGTATCTGACAGGTTACCGTAATTCTTTCATTGTCTTGTTAACTTTAACCCTCCGGAATCAAGTCCATATTGTCATCTCTGGCCAACTTGCCGACTTCGCTGTTTTCTCTATAAAGAAAATGTCCGAAAAATTGCTTTAGCCCCTTAAGTGCTTTATTTTTTTGAACATTTCCCTACCAAAAGTGCGTATTTTTTTTAATTGCTGATTTCGAATCTGATTGTACTAAAAATCATCTAGTTGATGTTCAAAAAATATTTGTACCACATATTTACTCAAATCAACACAATAAAGTTCATTTCTGAACAATACATAGGAAACCAGCTACCTCCTGCTAATAAAAATAAAAACCTTATAAAGCAAACAGCTGCAGACGCCACATCTTTTTTCACTTGTGTAGGCTAAGCACCCTTGGGCTATTTCACTCGGGAAGCTTCGGAACTGTGTGGAAAATTTCAGAACATAGAATAACGCAAAACGGCTTCACTGGCGCGCACTCGCGATGTTTGCTTCCGAGCTGCCTTAATCATTACCGGATGAGCTGCTCAATTCACCGTAATCGCTGTCTTGTCTTCCGGACACAAGATAAACATCTGTATCAGAATTATCATCACTCCAAGAATATGACGAAAATGAAAAGCTTCCTTTTCGTGTTGACGGGCCAGCTATGCATGGGTCGCCGGCACCGCAGGCCATATTTCCATACAAAAACCGCGCTCCTGCCACAGGAGAAAACTAATTGGTCCAGTAAATGCTGCAATTTAGTGGATGACACGCAATCTAAGCCGTAGCCGAGCGCTTCTCGTCCTGAACACCACAGGGGAGTACGTATTCCGCTAGGACGAGCTCTGCTCGTCCAAAGCACTTTGGGGACAGTTTGGGCAGGACGAGCTCTGCTCGTCCAAAGCACTTAAGGGGTTAACTAAAACATTTCTATCATTAGTCTTTGATCACAAGCTGTACTGTATACACTAGGGCACTGCACGGGCCCGGGCCGGCCCGAAAGCCCGGGCCCGGCCCGGCCCGCGGGCCGGGCCGGGCCGGGTAAGTAATTGTTAGATCGGGCCCGGGCCGGGCTCGGGCCCATGAGCTTCGGGCCCGGGCCGGGCCCGGGCCTGGGTCAGGCCCGTGTCAGGCCCGACTCTCATACACTGTCGGCAATGGCGCGTAATGCTGTTTGGCTTTGTTGTTTTTGGGCATTTAGCGTCCCGAACCTATTCAGGCTATCTCAGACGCTGCAGTGGAAGGCTCCGGGTAATTTAGACCACCTGAAGTGCATTAGCGTGCACTGAAATCGCACAATACAAGACGTCGCGCATTTTGCCTCCGTCGGTATGTTACATATAATTTCTGGATATTGTCTCATATATGTTCCCGCCATTATATTGAGTGAAACACGTACTTGGGTACCGTGTATCAAAAGAAATGGTATAGCTGAGCAGCACTGAGGCAAGAGTGAAGCAACGGTGCACTGCCCAGATTAGTGCATATAAGATGTGCCCATCGGTATCATGGAAAACATTTCGAGTATGCAGCTACACTCGCATGCCCGCCGCGCCTGCTTCCGCCTTCGTGACTCTGTAGACTGGTCAACGCGACTACGAAGATACGCATGTTCGGTCGAACACAAAACTACGAGACACGCAACCAACGCAACGAATTTTAAAAGACCGAGGATAGACAGAGAGAGGAGGCGTAGGCGCCGCGCCACCACGGCGCCCATCTCCGTTGGCGAGCCACGGCGCCGCAGCGGCGCCGAACGCCGAACGCGTGATATGTACAGTCGTCAGCAAGCTTAACACGAACGCTCCGACGCATGACCTGGACTACTTTGACTGATGCCAGCCGCGAAGCGCTTGGCGCTGTTGCCGAGATAATACCTCGGTATGCTTGGATAGTATGTCGGCATGTATGGGTAACATATCTCGACTACAGAACCCAAAGCTACGCGGCGCTAGCGTCAATCAAACTGTTTCAGGACACCCCGCTGAGCGTTCGTGTTAAGCTTGCTGACGACTGTACGGCGCACACGGCAGCGTCTTCATCACGGAAGCCAATCGACGCACGCTTCACGAGAGTCACGTGATTCCTGCAGAAATATCAACTCACTCTCTCTCTGGCTCGACATTTGAAAAGGGGCCAAGTGGATAACCAGAGTCACGGTGCCGAGTGTAGTTCTGCAATTCTGTAAATAAACTGCTCGTTACATTAAGAAAACCTCAGCGTCACCGAGCGTTATTGACGTCAGTTACACTGTTCATCGACACCACCGGCTCTTCAACTGGGCTTGATTTCATAGCCTCATGAGTTGCTAGGGCTACTTCATCAGTCGATGACATAACTGGAATTGACTCTGAGGTAAGTTAGCAGTTTTTAAGCTTTCTTCGCTCTACTACAGTCACAAAGCTTTACTATCACAGATGTACAGTGCGAAAGGAAAGTCCAGGACACTCATTTTAAGTTTGTAGACAGAATGTCGTCGTGTTTCGTCAGGTCACTAATTTCCTCATTTCGGTTTAATACGTCCGACTGAATTGCTGTCAATGGGTATTGGTTTCGCGCCTTGTACACTTTTTCTTTCTTTTTAACATTTTTGCTTTCTTTACCAGCTTCTTACCGAGCGCCTCTTTTGTAAGACGCAGTGCTTAGGTGCTGTACGTTACCACGCGCACTTTCGTATTAATCTTGCGCTTTGTAGTGACTTTTCTGTTGCAACACACAAATACAGTTAAAACTCGATTTAACGAATTTGAGGGGAGCCGCGAATTATTTCGTTAAATCGAAAACTTCGTTAAACCGAAGACGGCATTTCGCGGTTACTTAATTCGGTACATTCGATTATATGGTGTAGCGGCATCCGGAAAGCTACCATGGCATCATATTTGCGTAGCGTAAAGGCGCGAAAAATGAAATAGCGGCCTTAGGAAACGACCGCCACCTCCAGGGTGTATGAAGCAACAAAATTGTTAGCTTAAAATAAAATTGCTTCTCTCAATAAAGTTGCTTCTCTCTCTGTTACCTCAACAATAAGGGCCACAGGTGACAACATATTTATTTCCCAGCAAAGAAGTCGGTGATCTTGGCTTGCTTGCGTTTTGTTAGCAATGACCACGCAGTTTAAATTGGACAAAGGTGTTCCGCGATGTTGCCGTTTGCTCGCAATCAATAACTTTTGGGGCGTTATCTAAAAATAGACAAAGAATGATCAATTCTCTATCTCATTTTCCGAAAAAAAAAAAAAAAAAAAGGTTTGTTAAATCGGGACGGATCTCGAAATTTGTTTCGTTATATCGAGTTAGTCAAAGTACGGGACCCTACGGGTGTCTGAGGGGGGAATCGGGGTATCTTCGTTAAAGATCAAGTATATTCTACTAAGGCCGCGCTAGAAGGCATCCCGCGCCTACACGCACACGCACCTAGGCATTCGTATGTGTTCTCGTAAGTGCGACTTGCTCGCGAGCTGCACGTTTCAGGTTTGTTAAGCTATGGTTTATGCGGCTCTTTCTCCACCATCCTCTTATATATATTTGGGAGAAATAAAAGGTCGTTTCATTGACTGATGGATTTATTCGTTTTAATCTTATGTAAGGAAATTAACAAAAATATTCAATTGGCCCTGCTACAGATTTTTAGGTAACCGTGATATGACCTTACTATTGGACTCCCCTGCGTCACGATTTGTTTTCGGACACGTCGAGTTTAAGGAGAGTGACAAGTTATGCAAGAAAGATGCACTTTCTTCCTCCTTTAGTCGGAACAAGCGACCCAGCCTGGCGAACCCTCCCAGGAGTAGTTAGTGCACGTTTTTTTCTCTCTCTCGTTGCATTGCGCAGTAAACCAAGTTTGCAGGATATGTTCTGCTCTATTTACTCAATAGTCCCAGCTTGTCAGCAATTAATGTAAGCTCAACTATAAATGTCCGCTGTTTTTCCACTTTATGTGGGCGCTGTATGTTGTAGTCGTTCTTTGAAATGCCATAATAACATTGCATGGTTAGCGCTGCGTGCATGGACAGCCAGCTGTGCCTCCTCATATATCTCCCTGCAATTCTTTCGCAAAAGTGTTACGGGCGTAATTAACCGATGGTAAACACAGTACCAGTGAAAATCGTGACATTGTCATAAGTTCTCACAACACTGTCCAGGAACTATCTTGTGCGTGGCTGGTATCTTCACTATAAGCGAAGATTGGACAGCGCCTCGTTTATGCTAAAAAAATAATTTTTTGAAATGGGCCGGGCCGGGCCGGGTCGGGCCGGGCCCAAACCTTTCGGGCCCGGGCCGGGTACGGGCCGTATTTAAAAACACCGGGCCGGGCTCGGGCGGGCCTGAGCATGGCGCTTTCGGGCCGGGCCGGGCCCGGGCCGGAAAAAGCCGGCCCGTGCAGTGCTCTAATACAGACTCGAAATTCAACTGATGTGCTTTGTTAGTTAAACCATTCGACAGTGTTCTTACAGCGTACACTTTGATTTTAGTATGCAGCTTGCGCAAGATGCTAAGCACGTGCTCGGAGCTATTGCACTTGATCCGGCATGTAGCGCATATATGAAGCAAATGTTAAAGCATAGCGTATCACCCAACATTTTTGCCTGTGCTGGAACATCGAATTACTTCAAAGCAGCTCAAGAATCGCCAACAGCGTTCGTTCGTACACTGAGAGTAGCCACAAGGTATATCTCATTCAACGGTAACTCCCTCATGTTACTAGGGATTGAGCCGGCAAAGAGATCACTAGAAGCATTGGGAGTCCTTCGCCTCAAGTAGACCTCTTCTCAGAAAATTATGATGTAATATATACAGCCTGTACTAAATCATACTGCACACTTTCTGCACCATTTCATGCCTAAGCTTGTATAAAGTACAGAAAACTGTCCTAGAAATAGAGTGTACAGCGTTGTTTGCTTTGTACGTGGGTGGCAAGGCTGCCAGCCATGTTTTTGCGGATTGGCTGCAATCTTCCTTGTGAACCAGCTGCGCTTGTTTACGGATCCAGCAAACCGTTGTATTTTGTACAGGGTCACGTGTACTGCCACGTGCCCAAAACGCTGAATAATACGGGGTATGGCGCTATTTTTTTCGCATAAAAGGTTTTTGTCTCTTTATTGTAGCACGCTCCCCGGATAACTGAGAAAGCCAGTCCTAGTTGCTCTAAAGCACCAGTAATATTGCGAGGAATACGTAACGTTCCCGGCAGTTACAGGAAGCGTCTCGTGGACTTTTTCTTCTGTTCTCATCGGTGAGCTCAAAGTTCTTAATTCGTCTTCTCCCGTTCTTTGTTTCTTTGGGCTCCTCAAGCAAGTTCCCCTTGTGGATTCATTTCTGCGTTTCGCACCCAATAATGATTACGCCGATTGTCCCCTGTTGGTGTTCCGAGTACTTTTTGTGCAATCTTGATTGCTTTGACTAAGACACTACTGCTAAATGCAGTCAGTGATGATGACATTCTCGCAACCTACCTTTTTCATACTTCTCAAAAAGTGAGCTGCATGTCTTACTTTCTGGCACGCCGATGCCAAGAGCATCTTTGGGTTTGCACATTCGGCTTCCCTTGTGTTCTCGAAGCTAGCGATGTCTCAGTATTCAGAGCGCTGGTTATTGACTTCGTGAGCATTACGATAACCGGTTGGTACGAGGTAAATTAAGTTAAAAGCTGCACAAACTTCATGGCCCATATACTTGGGAGACATATATTTAAGTCTATTTCATCCACAAAGCTACAGCGCCAGAAGGAAAGGCTGACGAGACAACTTGTGCATGTCTGTTTCCACGCAGTCGTGCTTGCTACTGTGCTGCGCCACAATTTTTGTCTCTAACGAAACACGCACTGACTGTCTGGGTGATATGTCCTGGTGATTTACAGTTCAAATATACATCCTACAAAGACGACTTATCACATATTACTAACCATTCTAAACGCATTTGAGCAGCAAGTAATTAAAATCGACACATTGAGCGCTATCAACGTAATTAAATTGTTCATGTAACTGCGCATTCTTTAAATTGTACTGATTTTTATCATAGCTTTCGCCAACTCTAGGCCTACTATGCCATAATCTCTTCTTATACCTTATTATGTTCAAACACGACGCTATACGTACTAATATTTTTTGTACAACATTATAATAATTACTCGTTTTTTTGCTGTGTATTTCCGCTTTGTCACTGCACTAGTTCACTCTTTGAGGAAACTTGAATTTTTATCATGTAAATTCATGCGCCTTATAAGCGAAACGAGTTTCCGGACACACGTGATCTCGAATCGCTCGCCCAAATTATTATGACCATATCCCCTATAACATAATTCATCAGTAGGGAACACCATCTCCTCCCCACCAGCAGGAACACGATCTCATCCCGACCAGTAGGAGCACGATCTCTTTCAGCATATTGTCACGTGGTCGTGACGTTGACGAAGGGAGCCGTCGGCGTGTCCAAGATGAAACTCTTTATTTCGCCGAACTTGTGGCCGGGAAACGGAAAGTCAAACTACAGCAATACACCCTGCCCACTGATAGAAGTGATAGCGGTGAACAGAGCGTCGGCCATCGGTGATCTGATCTGCGGTAAGGCGCGTCGGTGTTTATACACGCGGCATCGAAGGTTCTAGCATTATCGCTGGCGCTTGCAAAACCTCTCGAAAAAACTTCACTATTCGCGTCCTGCGCGTAATCCTTAACACAGTGATATCAGACAACCTTGAAGCTTCACGAACATTGCGCCGCGGTCTGTGGCGAGCTTTCCTAACGCGCTGAAAAGTTTTCAATATGAATCAGTTCCCACTCGCCCACCTATCTACTTTCCTAACGGCTTTTGTGGTTGAAACTCGAATACATGAAAATAAAGCAAATAAACGACCGTGGCAATATCATCAAATCTTGTCGAAGAATTTTCGATTAGGTCAATTCGGCATAATCACATTTCCATTCGAAATGTGACGAGACCAAGGAGACCAGGTAATGCAAACATGAAATATAATGGTACGACTTTGTACTGATGCTCCCTGGCAGCATTCCGATGCCCACACGCTGGAAAAAGACTGGTTAGGTAGCTATACTTAATTCACGGATGCTCTATATCCCTTTTATCAAGCTGTCACGTATACTACAGAATTGTAGGGATAATTGTAGACGTCACACAAATCGCCAAGCTAATGTCCGAGAAGTATTCGACGTATTGCAGACTTGGTAGTTTGTTTTATAGATTGGAAGACGTATTCACCATTGTACTTCAAAACAAACACGCCCTTTTGCATTCGCCTAAGGCGACTCGAAGGCGAAAGTTATGCGGTGTGGTTATGTTCCTTCGCATGGGCACAAAAAAGTTCAGAACGATTCAATGTAACTGCAGAAAAAGTTCTTACGAAGGCAGCCAGCAAATATTTTACTTCCCTTAGGACCTTAATAATGTTCCTTCTCTGTCTGTCTGTCCGTTATTTTTGATGACTTTCGGACACATATTTTTCATGAAAAACCCTGTATATGTTCTCCACAACGGCACTCACAGACCTTACTTCAAGATAGACCTCGGAGCCACAACTAGAGCAGGGTTAAATATTGTCATGTTGGGGGGGGGGGGGGGATCCCAGAAAATAGGTGTACGTACACTATTTAAACTGAGGCAGCGAGCGTGATAAAACAACAAAGATGGCGAACCAGCGAATATATCATGATCCTCTTTGTTTGCGTGATAAGCGCCTCGTCGTCCTTCGTGAGATACAAATAAAAGCTTCTGTATAGTACAGCTGTTATTCTGCTCATATGCTGCCATAGCTGGAAAGACACGCCGTACATTGTGCTGCAAAAAAAAGATAAAAATGTACACATCCTGTGTTACGGCCTTCTTTGTTTATATCTGCGCCGTAAACGACACTGAACTCGTCAACGCTGACGACCCTCTGGTTTCTAACAAACAATTCCACAACCGTTGCCTGTTTATGAAAGACTGCAAGGCCCTCTGATGCGTGGTGTTTTTATTTGTGATTGTCCTAAACCACATTTAGCCTTGGCTTGCACCCCCATTTGCTGGCGTTTTGAAGAATATTTAATCCGTGCACACGACACCCAATGGCGATGTGCTTGGGCGCCTGTAAAACACAGCTGGTACAGAAGTCTAAATCAGGACTCGGACCAATGTCGTAGACAACGCGAGGTATAAAGCTTTTTCTGCGCTAACCATTGCGGTAAGTTGCTTGCATGTGATTAAGACAATTGACAATATTTCATCGCAATTAGGCAGCATAAAGATGCACAGAACGTGTGAGCAAGGTGGAACAATCAGGTTGAACGTGCTTTAAGCGGTGCGCCATAACTGCACTATCACTACTCCCATTCGAACATTTACAGTTCCTGCGACTGCGTAGACATCTGGATCGCCTTAAATGAGCAACTGATAAGCACAATATGAAAGAAAAATGGAAATTCAAAAGGGTACAACGCAGTCGGATTAGCAGATGCAATCATCTGAATACAAGGCGGAAACCTCCAGCAGGAAACTGCTTCGTAGCGGCTATAGTGGGATAGAGACAAACGAAAAGAAAAGAAACAGAAGCAACGCTTTTGGTCTGGGTCTGTCGCGCAGTAGCCACAATGAAGCTTTACAAGCTCGCCCAGTGTTCCGTCTTAAAGGAGACTGCTAACACAAGGGCTGTGCCCCGCGTCCTCCGCGGTGGTGTAGTGTTGGCGGTGCTCGGCTGCTGACGCGAAGATAGCGGATCCCATCCCGGCCGCTGCGGGCGCAATTCGCTGGAGGCGAAATGCTAGAGGCCAGTGTACTCTACTATGTCAGTGCACGTTGAAGAACACCATATGGTTAACATGTCCAGAGCCATCCACTACCGCGTCCCTCATATGCTATCGCGGTTTTGGGACGTAAAATACCAACAATTATTATTACGTCAGCGCCTTGGGTCGAATGAGACCGCCACTCAATTCCTATACATGGTAACAACGAGCCAAGATACCCGGATATGCACCGCACGACTGATACCTCAGACGTCTCCCTTCCAGACATATTGTGATGTATGCGCAAACACACCATGAATTTCCTGTAGGTGGCAGTTGTCAGCCTTCTCTCTCCCTCTTTCCCCTCTGTCCTTGTGTATACAAATCAAATAATAATAATAATAATAATAATAATAATAATAATAATAATAATAATAATAATAATAATAATAATAATAATAATAATAATAATAATAATAATAATAATAATAATCGTAATTTCACTCAGTCGAAAGAACTGTCCGTTCTGCTGGAGTCACTTCGAACCATTGCGGTGGGCAGCCATGAAACACTACCGCCACGGTGGTACAGTGGTAACGGGAGTCGGCTGCTGACCCGAGAGACACGGGTTCGATCCCTACCGCGACGGTAACATTTTCGATGTAGGTGGAGTGCTAAAGACCCGTGTACTTGGATTGAGGCGCACGTTGCAGAACCCCAGGTGGTTGAATTTTTTCCGAGCCCTCGCTACGAAGTCTCTTACAACCGCCTTGAAATAGCATTTGCCAGAGCTAGTTGGTTGCACATCGTTTAAACCACTTCCTTCCGCACTCACTGACAAGGACACAGGTAGAAAGACGCCCCACCTCATCGACATAACGTGGTTTCAACACTTGAAGCCCCCCGAGGATATTTTGACACCTGCAATATTGTTCTCCCTAAATCAAAATCCAATAATATGCTGTCGCCAGGCACGTCGCCATGGGGGAGGGGGGGGGGAGGGGGGGGGGGGGTGCCCTTGGGCACCCCTTTCCCCCGAAATTTTGATTGAGGGGTGTGTTTTACCAAAAAAAAAAGAATGTATTTTTTTTTTCAAAATGTCAAGGCCTTCAGCAAGTGGGCTCCCCCGAAAAAAAAATCCTGGCTACGGAACTGGCGGTCGCGTATACACACAAACATCATTTGCATATGCGCAAATATTTTTCAGGCTGAACGCTGCAATGCATACTATGTTTCGAGTGGTAATCGCCTGTTTTACAGGTAAGCGTCTCCCTTGGATGATTACCGAACGTCTTGATTTTTTTCGCGATGTTTCTGGTTACTACAAACAGATTTAAACGAAAAGTTCGCATTGCCAAATTGAGCTGCCGAAGCAATCACATCTATAATCGCTGGCTTTAGGAATTCGCTCGTCATACGGGTTTGATTAGTCAGAGAAGTCATCCGCTTCGATGCCATGCTTGAAAGAAGTAACAACAAAAGTCATGAAGAATGTCAACATCCTTGATTTTACATTCCCCACCTTCTTCTTTTACACATGCAGTTGGGGACTGTCAGAAAATGCTTGATTCTCGATATATGTTTTAGAATGCACAGCAACTGTTCCAAAATAATTTTACGCACATAGATAAATACCTAAGCTAATATTGGTACACCAACGACCTCGTTGCGTTTGCAGTCAAAACAGGTGTTATTTTATAGTGACAAGATTGAGCACCTTCTTCTCTGATTGAGCCCTTGTGTAATTTTCAGGCTATGGTGTTCGAATCGCATTTTAGTAACGAACAGATAGCGTGTTCTGACTGAGTGGTGTTGCTAGTTCTTCTGGGTCACTTCAGGCAGGTCGCAGCAGCCAGTGGAGCGCTGGACTTGGGGCTCCACGCACCGAGCTCATGACCCCTTACACCAAACCTTTATCAATAGAGTTGTTATTATTATTAATAATAATAATAATAATAATAATAATAATAATAATAATAATAATAATAATAATAATAATAATAATAATAATAATCTTATTATTATTATTATTATTATTATTATTATTATTATTATTATTATTATTATTATTATTATTATTATTATTATTATTCTATCAACAGCATTACTACTGCTGCAATGTCTTGCTTCTCTGGCGTCCCGGAAATCGTGTGCTGTCTCTTTCTGAGGGTCTTGATAGATACTTTCTAAATAACAACTTTAATTTATTAGCTTCCCTGCTTTATTGTGACCCTTACCGCTGTGCTTTTTTCGCAGGCGGACTCAGCACGATGGACCCTGATGATTACGTCGACATTAACAACGTTCCGATGCTGGCCTTGTTTCCCGAAGACAACGTGCGTTCGGCCATGCATTACGAGCCCAGCGAGCGTGACGTCGTTGTCGTCACTTACCCTAAATGTGGCACGACGTGGGTTCAGTACATAGTGGCTCACATTTTGACCAAGGAGGAACCGCCCAAGAACCCGGCTGAGTTCATGCTCTGCTCTCCACTGGTGGAGCTGCTCGGTGCAGAGAGTGCCACGAGAGCGGAGAGAAAAGGACCTTTGATCACGCACCTTCCGCTTAGCAACATGGTTTTCTCGGAGCGAGCAAAGTACATTTACGTTGCGAGAAACCCGTACGACTGCTCCGTTTCGTGCTATTACTTCTTCAAAGGCCTGACATCCAGGCGCATAAAAGACGTGTCTTTTGGCACGTTTCTTGAGCGCTTTCATTCAGGGAAGGCCCTCTACGGCGACTACTTCGACCATCTTATTCCCTGGTACGATATAAGAAATGAGCCCAACGTCCTGTTCATCACGTACGAGCAGCTGAAGAATAATGTCGGTGAGCTAGTTCTCAAGATTGCCGATTTTCTCGGCGATGAACACGGTAGCGCATTACGCGAGGACAAGCAGTTTTACGAAAAAGTGTTGGAGTCATCGAGTCTTGGAAACATGAAGAAAGTCTTCGACTACACGCCTGCCGACCGCGTAAAATCACTGGGAGAGCTACCGCCGGCAAAATTTCTCAAATCCCTCGAATCCTTCAAGGGAACTAGGATAGACACGAACAAGATGCACGAAGGCGTAGCTTTCGTACGCAAGGGGACACATTGGAGACTGGCGTAGCCACTACACGCCAGAGCATATTGCGAGAACTAAAGCCTGGATAGCGCAGAAGACCAAGGGATGTGACGTCATGGAACTTGTGGAAGGACTTGGATCTTCCATAATGAGAACCAGGAGCCGTATTCCTTGGATGACACATTTTCGAAGACATTGCCTTCAGGGCACGTTGATTGGATGATTAAGAAGAGGCGAGCAAGTACTCGCTTCACTCAGTGGACACGCGAGGCTCTACGTTCGGCTAAAGCGGCACTGTTGCCAAGATTGAGCATTTCCGCATACGGCCCCAGGTCGGCTTTCATATGTATGTTATGTTACAGTCTAACCACGCGCAGTTGCTGGAAATGTGCGATTGAAATGACACATGTACAAGCAAGAAATCAGTGAATGTGACATTGAGGAACGTGCTTAAGAACCTCAGCCAAAGTGACGGTATCACGTCAGACATAATGAAGAATTCGAAAGTATGGAACCTCACCATGTAGGCCAGTGTTCTACTGTAATTATTATGTCATTCTTTATCCTAGAGATTGTACGCAGACAAATACGCAGCAAATTTGACGGCGTAACACCCTCCGTCGTAGTGCAGTCACTCGAGCTCGCAATTCTAAGGTGACAGGTTTGCGCCTCAGCGACAGAAAAAGGTGTTTCTTCGTCCACAGTTATTTACTTCAACATATATTATATCTATTACACTGCAGTTAAAGAGCGACAAATACTATTCCCTACGCTCACCTCTATATATTTGTCTGTTACTTTATGTAGTCGCGTCTATAAACGAAAAAACGACCCCTTGAACTATGCTATTCCATTCATTCCTAAAAAATTCAATGAGCTTTCCTCATGTGTTTCAAAGAAAATTCTGAAATTGCTTCATTTTACTATAGCGCTCGTATAGCTTCTAAATATTAAAATAATTGAATTATGAGTGCGTAGATTACAGGCCATAACCACGATACGATCATGACACGCACACCGTAATGGAAGACTCAAGATTAATATGGACCTGCCGAAAATTTTAGACGTGCACAAAAATCTACTTGATTGAGTGCTTTTGGCTTTCCGGCCCCACTGAAACGTAGCCGCTGCTGTGCTATTTGAAATTCTTTAGATAGTATTGGGCACATCAGATAAGGATGGTCTGTACAAAGAAATTCCGAGCACCCTGTTATGTCTTTACCGTTCAGTGTGCCGAGCTTGGCGTTCTTAGATTACCCCTCAAGTATTTTTATTTTCTTCCGAGCAGGTGGAATACCAAACACTGGAGATGTAATTTTAGGATCGTAATTGAACTTTTTTTCTGGAAAGTGAGCCGGAAAGACGTGTTACATAACCCGATTGTAATAAATACCGTTTTTCGACAATATGCATTTCCTCTGGCCCTCTTTTTTTTTTCAGCGAAGCTGTTTTTGCATTTTAAGCTAATAGGCAGTCGTTCGCAACGTGCCAGCTCAACGTTCGGAGGGAAAGTTTCGGCTGTATGGCTTTGGCTAATAAAGATGTTATCAAAGTACGGCCGAAACTGTTATAAGTTCCACAGCTCACTTTTGAGTTTTTCCTATTGCGTTAATATCTTTTGCTAGTGTGTGCGTACCAAGTTATGTATGCATAATCTAAAGCGGCTTGAACAATTGACTTAAATTGTTTTTGCACACCAATCAATACTTTGGTACTCAAGCAGAAAAAAGTAAGAAAAAGCTACAAGGTAAAAATTACACAAAATGAAGGCCAGAAGCTTTTTTTTTATTGAACAAGCAAAGTTTCAAAATCAAATAGGGAACCGTTGTAGAGATATAAAGTTGAAACCAAAACAACGCATTTACCCTACGATACCCCCTTCAACCATCACGGAGGGTCCAATTTTCCGTATACGTATTATTCATTATTATGAGATTACGCTGCGTTGACAGACTTTAGCAATACCTAATGCTCCAGCGAAACTTTCATGCGTCAAATTTACGTCTGCTTGGTGAAAAAACAGGGTAGCTTACAAATTATGCCTGTCCACTTGACTTATACAACTTTTATGTAAATGATGTGTGACTGAGCTGATGACTCTGCTGAAATGTTTCAAGAGTACACCAAGAAAACATATAGCTTTTTTGTACGCTAACCGTGTACTTTACACACACGAATTCGCTGGAGTGATACTGTCGCCACAAAACGCACATCAATCGCTAAGGACACACTTGTCATTTTTAAATATTTCTTTTGCTGTACATCCACTACACCTTTTTGTAGAAGTTGTACACGAGACACTTTCATACAACCAGGCTCGATCTTTCCCTTTTTTATTATTCGATGTCATTGCAGCTACATCCAACTTCATGATGATGCGGTCGTGAAGATGCGTGATGCGGCCGCAGAATTATGCGACAGGCGGCAGACAGATGGCGGCAAAACTGCTCTTCAGCAAAGTGAAGGAATCAGATAGCGATATGATGCCAAAAGCTCTGCTGTTTAACTAAACTTTTCTTGGTTAGGTCAGCGAAGCTTCCTGAATTTTTTAACACAAGCGCCAATCTGCGCTAGACTCACAAAGAATTTAATAAGTGGGGAGCCATTCTACCCTGTGACGTTGTATGACTTGCGAAGAGGTATCACAGCAGAGAGTGTTCGGCAAGAGCAGGCATATTTATTTTCCATCATTTGGCAATGCTAGAAATCATAGCCTTTGCGATTGCTGTGGTATACACTGATTATTTTGGTTACAAGCTTAGGCAGATTCTTGCGTAAAGTTAAATATATACACTTAATTACGTCGTCGAGTACTTAAGTAACTTAGAGTGGTTTGATACATCTCCCCTTTTGTGCCATTTTCTGGATTCACGCGCGTTCATTGTGTCGATAGTTTACTCCAAACGGTCCACACCAGTTCAAACACGTGTGAACCTCAGAGAATATTAATAACTTTCAAACAATAATTTCCTTCGTTTACACTGGCAAAAACTCTTTTTACTGTTCTACGAAACGCGCAGCTCTCTTTAGATTAACGTCAACCTTGGTTTCCTCTTTATTACGCACCATAACTATGTTGCCATCTTGAATGACACCCTCTGTGGCAATGTGCGTGGCTATTGGAAAGAAACCTTTATGCTGAATGGGGGTTTCACGGTAGACCAATGCCTTCCCACAGACTCATGACATCACTTCCAGCCGTCTTAACAGCAATCGTCCTTTTCATGCGAATCACCTGATCAGGCGTGAAGTGATTGCGCCAGTCACCCACTACTCCTTTGCGTACAAAATCTGCGGTTACAGGTTTCTTCTTAATATCGTCGCCCACTGTCTCTTGGACCCGCTTCATCCATCGCGGCTTCACATCTTCTGAAATGGACTTCATGTGTTCGTGCACTTTGCGGACAACTTCGTTCACGCATTCCTGCATAGCTTGTATGCCCGTGTTGTTTACGAGGCGCGCAAGCATCTTGTTGTTATGGCGTAGTTGGTAAGCGTACTTTTTGCCGATGAATTCTGCGATCCTGATGGTCCATGCAGCCGTGTCCCTTTTCAGATCTTCATACGTCACGAAGAGCACGTTGTCGTCCCGTCTTCGCGCGTACCAAGACAGAACGTGCTCGAAGTAATCCCCGAAGGCTACGTTGCCGTCTAGGAACATGTCGAAGAATTCGTCGAAAGTGCCGTCTTCGAAGCGATAGTCAGGCAGGCCCTTGGTGTGGTAGTAGAAGGAGACGCAACAGTCGTAAGGATTTCTGGTTATGTAGATGTACCTTCACATTAAAAAAGTAAAAAAAAACACATATCTCCATGTCAGATTCTGGACGAAAGAAACAATGAGCCATGAGCATCCATTTAGTTAAAGATTGCTTAGGTACACTTGACTTTTTCCTGTTGCAAAAACTCAAGTGCACCTAATCTGTAAAGTTGTAAGTCATTTTGGAAGCTGAAGAGGTTTTAGAATTCGTTAAAACTTCGTGGTTGGCAAGGACCGACATTATTGACGATCATGTCGTAATTTTATCCGCAGTTGTTTCAAGGGGAGCTTTAGAATATGCGAAAGAAAAGTTTATCATGCTCCGAGCACGCCGAAAGTGTGGGCGTGGAAACCTACGTCATCTCCGGTTCCTTTGGCGGATCCGTGCTGCTCTCCGATGGAAGGTTCCTGCTGCTAAATGATTGGATGTGCGAGAGCACTGTTTGTGTGACGAATGCTCCAGTTAGTAACGCGCTGCTGAATGTTCTGCAGCTGGTTTACGATATCTCATATAACAACGAACAGGGGAGCCCTAGGACACGTAGCACCTCTCGTATCTTCAACCGTGGCCTCCGTGATTAACTCGTGACGTACCGTCGCCGGAGCGAATCGAGGAGGCCACGCTTTAGCAGGGCTGCTGTTTCAGATAACGCGGCAGAGCGAGGATGACTTCAAGGCGTTCGCTCAGCATCCCAAGAAGCCCTGCGGCTACATCATGTGTTTATTGCCAAAAAAGTGCTTTTCGCGTTCGCTTTTGAGAACTCTCACATGGCTTTTCGAATTCAGCAGAGATCAAACTGTTATTACACGTGTCAACGTCATTTTTTCGTTTAATGCGTCAGCTTCCCTTTGGCTCATCCTGGTAGGCATTTACATGCCTATACTCGGGTACTTCGTTATTCTAAATTCAGCCTTTCAGATACATCATCAAGGAACACACCATGTGAAAGGCGTACACGTCAAGGGATCGTCCTGAGCGCCTTACACACAGACAACGTCTCTAAGAAAAACCGATACTCACTAATTTCACGTTAGCGTTCCATCACTTGTATTAATTTCGCGCGTGGTCATCAAAAGAACTGAATCAATGATCAATTAAAGCACATGAAGGCGCTTTTTAAGCTTCCATTTGAAACAAATATACACTGCATTATATGGTTCATATATTTGTCATTTGCCTCAGTGTGTTTATCTTGGTGAGATTACGCAATATTAGCAATTATTTAGCTGTTACATATTGCATTATTTTCCTATTGTTTTGTTTTGTTTAATTTTATTTCGCGCGTAAGGGGCACTGGAAAAGGCGCAATTTTCCATAGTTTAACGGCGACAACTCTCGTTTACCTTTCATTGAAATATAGAAAAGGATACCGCTGCACTGGTGTTTCATGTGCTTTTCCTATTTATGTTGAGAAATCAATACCAGGAAATATTTTTGGCAGCCCTGCCCGTCTGCGTATGCTTTAGCACCGTTCCTGGCTTCTTTTACTCTTTTAATGTCCATTGGACGAGTCCCAGTCCCCCCTTCAATCCGTGAAAAACCACCCAAACTACAGATAATGCTTTGTGCATAAATGTTTGTAGCTTGAACGTCTTGACATAGACCACGAAAATTTGTAAGTATACTTTCTCTAACGCACAGCTGTCACTGCCTTGGGAGACGTATTTGATGACCTTACATGTCACGTACAGGGCTTGTCAAAAGTTCCCAGGCCACTATCCCATGTATTCCTATGGCAGCGTGGCCTGGGAACTTTTGACCCCCCGTGCACCTCTGCACAGGGACATAGGGAGCAACTTTTTTCGTGGGGGTACCTCCTTGAACTGTAGTGGGGGGCCGGGCCGGCAGATATGGTTCGGTTTCATTTTGTGCCATGTATGCTAGGGCGAAAAAAACATTTCGGGGGCGGGAGGGGGGGGGGGGTGGCATTGGCCCTGTGTGCCACCCCCTGGCTCCGCCACTGCCTCGGCAGGATGGTATTCGGCCTATTTTGGAACAAGAGCACACCCAAAAGCTAAGATGAAAGAGTGTTCTGTGACCACATTCCGATAGACGTCGTTCCGGAGTGCTATATTGTTATTTTAACAATATAAACGGCGGTCTGACAGTGAAACTGTCAGACCGCCGCTTCGCGAGCTCCCGACGCTACGTCTTCGGCACGGTGACGTTCCTTGTGAGCAGCTTGCTCCTCGGCAGGGCGCGGCCGCGCGGCCTACATGAGGTCTACCAATCTCGAATGAGGTGAAGTCTTAACGATTGGCCATATATATCACGTGTGGCGAGGAAAGCGCGTGAGCCTTTATATTTGGCGCGATGTAAATCTCCCACTTGATTTGAAATGCGCGCTCTAACACCTGATTGGTCAAAGCAAGGTCACTTGACCAGCCAGCTCAGCCAACGGCACTTAAGCGGACGCCTGCTGATGCTGCTGCTACTACTACTACTACTACTACTACTACTACTACTACTACTACTACTACTACTACTACTACTACTACTGCTACTACTACTACTACTACTACGACTACAGCACGCGTTAGACGAAGCGTCTACTACAAACCGTCTACTACGACTACAGCACATGTTAGACAAAGACAGCTGCGCTGCAATCAACGTCTCCATGCAATAGTCAAGTCGACATAATTGTGTGTCAGGTGGCTAACTTTTAGAATCTTCCATTATGACCAATGATGCGCTCTACTGTTGTGTTTAGACGTGCCTGCGGAGGCATTCTACGCACGCGCGAATCACGTCGCAGTTTGACTGAAAAGAGTTCAAGCGTGCGCATACTTAGCCTGCTTTGAGTAGGGGTGCAAGTGAAACGGCATGTGAGTTTTAATGGCTCCGGGTCTCGGCATAAGCCTTGCACACTCGGAGCCTTGCTTTTCCAGGAATGGCATGGCGGTACTCTGCTCGAGCAAGGTTCTCGGTGGTGGCCGGTTGTTGAGGATGTTGTAGACTATGTGCTGCATCCAGGTCGTTCCGCACTTGGGGTAGCTTACAATGAAGATGTCATCGGGGCGCGGGGTTGGTAGCTGAGAGCGTCCCGGACAAACTCATCGATGAATGCGGGGCTGACGAAATATCCGTCGACTTGGCGGTACACAGCTGCGCGTTTTTCTTTTCGCTTTCTCCGTTCACTTTCCTTTGTTACCTGCAACAGTGCCATCACGTTCAGGGTAGGGCCTCAAAAATTGAAGCTCGAAGAGCGAGTGCCACGTCAATTCATTTTGTAACATTGTGGTGGCACAGCTTACATAAGATGATGACGATAGGAAAGCAAGTAAAATCTGCATCAGTGCAGTTTGACAAGCAAGCGGCCCGATATTTAAGTACATCTAGACAGCAGAAAATACAGATCACAACATATTTGCAACTTCATCGCGAACAATAAGCAGAATACCGAACTCGGGTATAAGCGAGTGCATTAGGCCATAAAAAATTAGGACACCTTTCACTAAGTCGCGCAAGGCTGGGTCAAAGAAAAGCTGGTGGACACTGAACGTTTATTGAAACTTTCCCTTTATTGAAACGTTCAGTTGCTAGACCAGCGGTGTGTCATGTTGTCTCCCCTTCTGTCCTCGTCCAAGTAGTTGGCTGGAACCCCCTCGCTATGTACAACCAACGAGGCAAGCAGAATTCTTTGAGACACCCGCAAGTCTGCTTCCTATCTGACCCTGTGCAAATATGATACTCCGACGGTATCTTACGACAGATACTCGACAGTAACTTCCACTACACATGAGGATAACTTTCTGTGGCAGCACAGCGAATGCAACGGAATTGAAGCACGTACTTTTTTTACTGCGCTTCTGCGTGCAGTGTGCGAACGCCAACTTTTGTAGACTACGAAGCATCAGAAAAAACATAAAAAGGAAAGAAATAGGTAATTATGTTCAAGATTGCTTGCATTGTAAGAAAGAAACATTATCCCGTAAAGGATTGGTGACTCTGATTGTTCGAGTTTTTTTGGTTTTCCGGTGTCGATTTCTCGTTTTCCTGCCCCAGTAAATAATCATGGCGTCGCTCGGTTGCAACAGATCATGGAGGGAAAAAAATATAGGGGTATAGTGTACTAGAACCATATTATTCTAGTACCCTATAGATAGGAAGGAGCGCGCTTAGCGTGGACCAGCCAACCTCCTCCGACGTCAATCCCCCCCTTGTGTTCTATGTTTTGGTCAGAATTGCCAGCGTGCTCCTGTTTCATTTTTAATGGCTAGGCTTCAAGATAGTCACGTGACACCCTCTCCTTGATTTTTTCTTCCTTCATGCAACAGGTGAACACCGAAGCTTGTAAGCGACCACTGGCGCGTGTTCGTAAGGGTATCTTTATTCATCGACCAGAAAGAAAGAAAAACAGCGGTGCATTGTGAAGTATTTTGTTAATTTGCCCCACACGAAATCGCCTGAGAAAGAAGCTGGGTGCAAGTGATACCACCAGCGCAAGCCATGTCTCTCATTGCGACAACCACCTTCATGGTAAGGCCGTCGACCTGACCAGTATTCAGCAGCAACAGCCGCTTGAAAGCAAAGCTGCGTTTGGAAACAGTATGTAAAGTAAGTGACCTATTTCAAAATTGCGCTACGTACATGGTCGGTATTTCGGCTTGCATACTACGGCCACGGCCGCTAGATAAAAAAGAAAGTCGTGCTACGGCTGATGCAATAATGCTGACGATTGCACAACTCTATCACCATGGCCTTCGGCGTCTACGGCGGCACGTGTTTTTAGCGCTTTGCGATGACAGCTATTTGCGGTGATAAAATCACTCGTACAACGCTTAGCCTGGGGAACAGGCGCATTCATGTGCATCACTGCAGTCGGTAGAGTGATTTTCACTGCGAAAAAAATAGCACTTCTTGAACCACTGGCTCTACCGCCAGGGAAGGAGCGCGTTTCACTCGCTTGGGATTGCAAACGAGAGACGCCCACTCCTGACCGGTCGTGACCATGATTTCTGCTGCCTGTTGATGCCTTCGCATCCCCCCGACAAAACAATATGAGCGTCTCCAGAAAGTTCATTGCGTCTCCAAATGTAAGAGAGAGAGAGAGAGAAACAACATTATTAGAGGTCAAACTAAGACCTATAGATATTCCTCCGCCAGGAGGACCATGGCCAGCTGGTCGGCGAAGGCCGCCGACGCCAACCACACCCGCCAGTGGGGAGGTGGGGGGGGTTAGGATAGTGAGGGGACTGTAGGGCAGCGGGGCATGAGAAGAGGACGTGTTCTACGTTTGCGTACGTACATGGGCAATTAGGACACGAAGGATCGGAGCGGTAGCGATAAAGGAATAGGCGTGCTGGAGTGATCAGAGTATTGAGTTGAATGGCTCTTAGTGTGTGTGTTTGGGCAGTGGAGAGGGAAGGGTGTGGTGGCGGTAGAGTCTGCAATGAATGCCGGAGGTTTTTTAGTGCTGCTTCAGAGTTTTCTTGTAGAACTGTGCCTCGTCCTCTATGGGCGGGTACGGCCAAGGGACCATCGGCGCCCGGCTATTAATCTCGCGGGCAAGCTCATGAGCGAGCTGATTACCGGTAATCCCCGCGTGACCTGGCACCCGCACCACAGTGACCAAAGCAGGGGAGAGAAGGGAAAGGGCGTTGGAAAGGTCATTATGAAGATCCTCATAGAGTCGGTTGTCTCGAAGAGCACGGATTGCCGCCATGGAATCCGAACAAATGCGGTACCGAGGAGAGGCAGGAAGAAGGCATAATTCTTGCGTCGCATGAACGATCGCGGCCAATTCAAGAGATAAGGGGGAGGTGGGAAAGGAGAAAGGGACCAGCAGTTGGATGTGATTGGAGTGTGAAGAGGGTTAGGCGTTATAACACAGGCAGTGGAGCCGTGGCTTTGTAGATACGCCGCGCCAACGTGGCATGTGACAGTGTCCGGAGGGTAGGGGTCATGGAAGTGAGCGCGGGCACGTCGTCGTCCTTCATGAAGATGCGGAGTCATATTAGATGGTATAGGGGCACAGCGGAGATTGCTGGGAAGGGGTCGTTGAGGGGTGCGTAGAGGAAAGTCAATGGGCCGGATGCCAGCACGACGCAGTAACCAATGGCCCTGCGCAGAGCTGGATAAGCGGCCCAGTTGTCGATCTCTGTGAAGGCGCAATAACTCTGCTAGAGGAAGAAATAGGCCTGTCGCGTACAGTTTGGCTGTGGATGTGTGTATAGGGAGATGTAGAGCAGCTTTGTAGAGAGTGTTTAAAGCCGATTGAATACGATGCATTTGTGCTTGCGTAAGTGTGCAGTATGGCAGGCAATAAAGGATTTTATTCAGAGCAAAGGTTGTAACAAGTTTATTGGCTTTGCATTCATCGAGGCCACCGCGCCGCCTGACTACTCGTCGGACTAAGTGAGTTACTTGGTGGCATGTAGTGATCCTGGACTGTGTTGCTCGGGTAAAAGAGTGCTCTTGGAGGGGAAAGCCTAAAACTCGGCAAGATGATGTTCGGGGGATGGGAGTACCCGCGAGAGTGAGGGAAATGAGTGGGTTAACAGACCGTTGGTATTTAGTAGTGGAGAGGAGCAAAAGCTCAGATTTCTCTGGAGCTGCTTGCAGACCGGAGCAGGAAAGGAATTCCAAAATGAGGTTGAGGCCGGATTGTAGTGTCGCAACCCCCCAGCGAAAGCCTCGACCCCTTCAGCTATAACTGAAGCGCCTGCCTCGTCAAACCTACTGCCGACACATGCACACTGGGGAGGCCAGCGCTCTCTGCTCCAGGCGCCACCAAGCTCCGTGCGACCCACACCGGATGTACAGCCTCATGTAAGAAAACTACCATGCCGACACTGTATGCATTGAAATTTAAGAAATGGCTCGTTGCCTTTGCGTAAGGTTTCCAATAGCGAAGTTATTGCTTGGCTGTTCCATTTTTAACACGAAAGTGTTTTATGACGGGTTCCGCAAAGATTTCAGTGACGTATTTCCGTCATGAAAATGACGTCAAAAAATACAAACGATGAGATAGCATATAAAAAAATTCCGTCAGCGGGAGTCGAACCCACGTCCTCTCGGCACACGACAATAGATGTTGGCACGCTGTCCACATCGCCAGGGTGCGACCTTAGCCCAAGCGTTGGGCACGCTGTCAACACATCGCCATGTCAACACATGTTGGGCACGCTGTCAACACATCGCCAGGGTGCGACCTTAGCCCAAGCGTTGGCCTCGCTCATAGCATCCATCCTTATGGATGGACGCGCGCCTGCTTCGCCTAGATGTAACTCCACGTTCCCCACTTACGCTCACCAGGTGCAAAATCGCGGCCGGCCAACAGCGAAGACACGACGCGCGTTGCGTTTCCCTCTAGCCGGGTAGTGGTGTTCAATAACTCTAACATGGCCGAGTAGGCGACCTTAGCCCAAGTTCGGCGTCCAATCAGGGGCACTCTAGTGGCTGTCACACGACTTTCTCTGATAACGTTCTCACCGTCAACTACTACAGCTACCATAAGCATCCATGACCACAAGAGTTTCTTAATCGTTCATCATGGACGTTAGTCGTAGGGATGGAGATGTGTCACTAAGCGTCAACGTGAGTGCATCCGCGTTGAACGGTGCTATAGCTATCAGACACCAAAATACATTGTGAAAGCTCTCTTATATCAATGTACAGTAAACATTCAACTACTTCTGTAAGGACGCATTTTACTTTCGTGGTACACTTTACGTAACGCTGGTAACTTTAAAAGGCGTAACTTTACAAAACGGTGGTGCAAAAAATACAGCCGCTCCAGGGATAGAGGCTCTTTTAGCACAGCCTCTTCGCATTGACAGCGCAGCACGTAGAGGGGTATACGAGCCGACCGCTGCTGCCTGTCGAGATAGCGCGCGTGCCAGCAATCGCAACCGCGCCCTTAAAATCAAAGTTCACATTGCTGCTCGAGCAAAACTCCCCCACCCCCCCTTACCCGCGTCCCTTCATGCTCGTTAAAGACGAGCAGGGTGTGTCCTCTCTGCTTGAGCGTTCGATGGCAAGTCTAACACGCGGGAGGATGTTATCGCATGCGCCCTCCGAGCGGCGGAGATGGGCCGCCTGGCTTGAGGTCTGCTTCAGCCATGTTCATCGCACCCCTCGCGCGCTTTTTAGCGCAGGTAGAAGATACGATGCGCAGGGGGATGTTATCAATTTGGACTTTATACGGAACATGACGGCGACGCCAACGCTGGCGGCGAAAACCCGTCGAGAGTGTCCATATAATTGATATCGCAATACAGCGAAGCGCACCCTGGTGCGTAGGAAGCTGAGCTGACGCATTGACCGCTGTCAAACGCACTCACAATCTGCTGACTAATGTAGTGAAGGTACACGCGAGACTAAGGCGCTGCGATTTAATTAACGTGATTCCCAACTCCCACACAATAAAACTTTCGCAACTGAGGACGTCACTCGTGGAGCACGAGTTGTATAAGCCTATCATTTTGCTTTATCGCTTTCCAGAGAAGAAATTCATGTTTTTCGTCTGATTTCTTTCAAGGGCCAAGCTCTTAATAAGTGATGGGGTTTCACGTCCCAAAAGAGCCATGCCAAGCTCTTAAAGCTCGAGGTAAAACGTCGGTTGTACGCCAACCCCCCCCCCCCCCCACACACACACACACCGTTGCTTATCAGCTACGCCCATCTATGTGCAGCGGTGAGTGCACGACGCTTCGCTAAAACTGTCAAATACAACCTGTAAAGCTTCAGCTTCTTTGAGCAACAAAGGCACTGCTTGAGGGCTTTTCACCGCACCCAACTACCCACGCTGCGCGAAGAATGAAATTGCAACTGTAGAAAAAGGTCCGCAGACAGTTCGCTAGCTAACGCTATCCCATCCAAAGCCTATACTTCCCATCATTCCCATGGTGGTACATAAAGTCAAGTGTTCCAGCGACTTTAGTGGTACAACGATCGCAGCGCCAGTTTCCTCTGAATGCTATTGTATGAAACTGTACGAGTGCATTACCCTAGGAAACTCCTTCACGGTCCCGACGTGGGAGTCGCCCACTGCGCGCTAACGTGCGCCTTGCCGGACATCAATAGAGTTTCGCACGCACCCACCCACCCACTCGACGGTCGTTACAATGCGCCGTACGCGATGCTTCCGTTTGGTGACAACGCAGTATGTGCTTTGCCTTTCGCGTCGTGTTAGCGTGACGACTCGTCGACAGAGTAGCGCAGCTTCCACATACGCGAACGATGTATTTTCACCGCCTACTCCTTCGAGTGCGATAGCACCGGCTAATAAAACTGCTGGAATAAGCGGCACAGAAAGGCCGTGACGTTGGCAGCGAATGTCGCGTCGTGAGTAAAATTTGGTGCAGCGAGAGACGTCAGTTGTTAGGTTGAGCCGTGCGCCGTGAACGCATTCCCGCGTTGCTGAAACGCTGTGCGCTGTGTGGTATATGCATGAGCACAGGCAAATGTTACCCTATTACCGGAGACAACGCCTCCTGGAAAGCGCACGCTTCGGCGCTTGTCTCCTCAGATGACCAAGCTTTGAATCAGTGCATTTCGAGTAGCAGGGTTCATTTCGTGTTTGCTGATGCCATCTTTGCGCGGGACCGCTCCTATGCTGAGTCTGGGTGTATGTTAACTGCTCTAGCTACCACAAGGGTTGAGTCAAGATCACAGGTGTTCGTCGTCGCCATGGAGATGTGCAATTAGGCGTCAACGTGTGTCCATGCACGTCTATAGCTGCCAACCACCATAGATATAGTGCAAGCTTTCGTACATGAATATCCATTAAACAACCAACTAGAGAGGGGAAGGCCCGGTTCACTTTCTTGTTATACCAGTTCCTGGGACGAAAGAACCAACCATGTTTTTATTTCTATTTCATTGTTTCTGTATCTGCACATCGGAACTTTTTTTTACCTACATGTGCGTTTACTCTTGTCATTGAAGTAACGGTCTGCATTATGCCTATCTGTATGTATGTATAGATAAATAAATAAATAAATAGCATCAGTGTGAGACAAGCACTGCTGATACTTACCGTCAGGTTTTCCGCCATCGCCAGAAACAGCCGGGACGATCAGCACAGCATTGGCCCAGCATCTATATATCGTCTCCAGAATGACGCATACGAACCTTTCCATGCAATGTATTGCGGCAAATGTTTCTTCGCATAGTCGGCTATACGCCACCTGGTACAGCATTCGCTGTCATAGCTACAAGGACACGCCGTACGTTGTCGTCATGAAAAAGGGTGCACATCCTGTGTCACAAGGACTTGCGCTAATATTACACACTGTAAATGACACTGAACTCGTTAACTCTAGCGATCTTCTGACGTAACACACAGTGCAGCAACAGAAACCTTTTTTTAGAAAGGCAACACGCACTCTGACGCTGTGTCTTTTTTCAATTTTTGACAATCCTACAACACATTTATCGTATGCCTAAGCCCTCACTTCCCGGCCTTCTGAAGAATATTGTCGGCGTTCACAAAGAACAGGTGATTTTATTGCAAGAAGTGGTAGTACGTCGTTCTCGAAGAGACGCCAAAGATGGAATCCCCACAAACACCTTCTTCTCAAAACCGTGCTGCGTCTGTCCAGCGTTTTTCTCGTGCCCAGAGCACAGCTGGGCGCAAAGAGGCACGCGCCATTATCCTCCCTACAGTGTGAAGATCGTCTAGATGATCACTGAATAGTGCAGGTAACGAAAGATGCGGCTTCATGCCTACCACGCGCATTTTCTCAGGCAGTGCCCCATCGAAGGCGAAAGCATCAGATGCCTCATCGAAAGCGAACATTGACCGTCGGCGTCCCGTGTCGGTGGCGCCGGCATCCAGCAGCGTTGCGGACGACTGACATAAAAACATCATCACGTGACCATGTCACAATATGACGTTATAATGACGTAACAGACAGCGAAAAGTTCTGACGTTGTTAGGACGTCGCTGTGATGTAACTTCACGTGATGACGTCATCACATGACATCGCACCTGGGTCAGAGGTGGGCCGTTCACGAAGGCAGCACAAAGCAAGGCGAGGAGCCTCCTATCCTGGAGGCTGTGCAAAACTACGTTAGCTACAGAAAGCTTTGAAAGGGCCGCGTGGCAGGATAAATGCATCGATTGAGAAGAAAAAGAAGACCGCTTTCGCCTTCGAGTCGTCTTAGGTGAATGCATAAGAGACCCTGTTTTCACCAGCGCTGTGTTTTTTGCCGAGCACCAAAATCTATGTGCCGGAGTGCTTTCAGCATTTCGCCATGTCCGTTTCTTTTTTCCAACGAAAGCTGTATATGGCTCGGCAAAACAAAAAACAGTTCGCCACAAGTGTCGATAACGGTCTCCATTGGCTGCGCCGTCAGTGACGTCGTTCATCTCTTCGCAGCCGTGCCGCCGAGCCCGCGCACAGCAGTTTCAACTTAAATCTTCCACATGGGGAGGGCACGGATCGTACGAACGCCCGAACAGCATACAACTTTCAAAGAACAGCACTGACAGCTGATCCGTGAGATAATTCATGTTCGTTGGGCCGATGCAGCCGTCCGGGCGCAAGAACGGGCCCCGGTGTCGAAGCCTAAGCAGCAACTGCGCACCGAGCCTTCCGTGCCGAATGCAAGTGACAACGGCGATCCAAGGAAGCGGCGTTGCGGGCAGGGCAGCGTCAACGTGGCAATGGTGAGAACGCGTTCGCCGGGGCCAACGCCCACTTTAGGCGGGAGTTTCTCGAGTGGCACTTTGGCTTCGGCTGCGACGTCTGCAACCGGCTGTGGGCGCACGTTTCAGCTTCGCTGGTTAACCATCTGTACGGAATGCTTGGGCTGTGTTTTTTTTCTTTATTTCTCTACGCCCTCTTTCACATCTCAGTCCAGTGTAGCAAACCGCATGCTAATATCTGGTTAGCCTCCCGGCTTTCCTCTTTTGGGGCCCTGCGCAGAAACGTTTCCGTGTCCACCGCGCATAACCTGTCGTCGTACCCGCTAAACTGGGCCGAACTCGTTCTCCTGAGCCTAAGCTTCAGCTTCAACGTCGGACCACACAAAGGTGCAAGAATATTGGTTTGTGCTGTAGAAAATGCCATCAACCAAACTGAACCCGTCAAACGGGATGAGGTACGAACCCGCACTATAGAGGTTCCATCACGGTTACGCCCGAACCACAACGTCTTTCCGCTGTCAAGAGAAGAAAAGCAAGCTATCAAGGACATTCGCTCAAATGGAAACCTTGTAATCCTTCCCACAGACAAACGCAACGCGACGGTTTAACTCAACAGAGGCGACTACCATGACAAGATGTTGACATTGCTTGCGGATGAAGCGACGTACTGTTGTCTGAAGAGGGATCCCACGCCCAAGGTACAGCGCGAGCTGCAAAAGCTTTTTTTCTGACGTTTTTCGCGTTACTGACCACAAGCACAAGCGGTTGTACTTCTTCCTTTTGTGCACAAATGGTTCTGCGCCAGCGCTCTACAGTCTACCAAAAGTCCACAAGGTGAACGTCGCCCATGACCCATAGTCGACTTTACTCGCTCTCCACTTCAAAAACTTTCCACTTATCTTAATAACGTTCTCTCTCCCCTTGATGGCAGAAGTGCCACTCACGTTCGCCATTCCGAAGACTTCATTAACAAGGTTCGTCATTTCAGTGTGTCTCTGCCTCACAGTGTGCCTGTGCCTCGCCTCTGCGTCTCTTAGTGACGGAGGGATGCCGGGCGTGCTCAAACGCGCATGCGTCAAGGCAACGTAGCTCGGTGCGCACGTGGGAGAATATAGTGGTTGGTTTTCGCGTCAACGTAACGTGACGAACCTAGCGTCGCCTACTTCGACCGCCTCTGGCTCCAGCGAACGCTACTTTACACTCCACTGCAACTCGTCGTCACCCATCATCTTGGCGAGTTTCTCGAAGCAGCGCCTGCTCGAAGGCTCATCCCTGACATCATCCACCCTCGCCCTCGCGTCTCGCAGCATGCCCTCGCCTTTCGCAGCGCACGCAGCCCTCCCCTTCCTACCGAGGCTCACTCTCGCCTCAACGCGAGGCCACATTATGGTAGCCCCACGATCAGCTCTACCACAACGCCGGACATGAAAACCTCGGCTATGAACAGCTTCGCTGTTAAAAAACTTGGATGACTCTTGAGCTCCACGTTAAAGAGTAAACGCGATAGCGTAATCAAGCCTCGTGTGCATGGCCTTCTCAAATGCTAGCCTGGCTTCGGTTCTCGGTGCATGCCTCATCAGTGCCGTAAGGAAACGAACGCCTGTGCACGTAACATTGGCCGTTTCAAACTATCCGACAATACCCACTGCAAGTACAGTTGCGCCATAATTCTTCGTTTTGCGAATCATCGAAGGGCCCACTACACATCCCTAAGCAACACACGAACCTACGCAGCTGCTCACTATGTAGGTGTTTTTGCAGCTGATGATGATTAAATATGTCTAAGCGCTTTGTATTGGGTGGACCTTCAAAAAACCCATGCGTTGCAATTCAATGGCGTGATTCTACGTTTCTGCCACGCAATATGACATGCGTTAAGGAGACTCCTTCCACTACATGATATTCGAAACAGTCTAGGATAACATGTTTTCTCGAAACAGTCTAGGATTATCATGGCTCTGTGGTAGAACACCTGGTTGCCACGCAGACCACCTGGGTTTGATTGTCACTTGAACCGGTGATTTTTATTTTTTTTATTTGCATATTTCTCATCTCAAGGGCAAGATGATGATTTTTCGCTCACAGCCAACGACACCGACGCCGACACCGACACCTGAATTTCTGCGAAACGAGCTGTTTATCGCTATCACGTTAAAATCACGCCGTCTGAGGCGCCTATCCATGTTCATGCGACTTACCTGCAGAATTAAATCTGCTGTCATCGCCAATCCTTCGAGTAGCAAACCGAACGTGGTTGTCTCCATATACCTGCTATTCCATCCCCATGATATTTTGTGCCGTTTACCGCGTTCACCTAAACCTAAAGCTACAGTATTTCCCTGGTGTTTGAAATCAACATATCCTTGTAGAAAGAAGAGGATGACCAGCTGATGTTGCATATCAAGTTGACTCCTGATGGCATAAGTGTATCGGCAATAAAGATTATGCATAAGGTTTCGCCGCAGGATTTACTCGCAATGGTTAACCACTCCATCAGAAATTCATGATTTCCGCCTCATTCGAGAATTGCGAAAATAATTCCTTCATTGAAGAAGCAAGGAGCTGGATTTACTTTAGATAACACCAGGCCTATGTCGCTCACATCTAATCTGGTAAAACTAATCGAAAGAATCTAACAGATTCGGATAGACAATTGGTTGAACGAAAATATTATCTTGAGCTCATGCATAAGTGGATTCAGGCATAGCTGCTCCATCTGGTATTGTCATGTTAGCTTGTAAAGAAATATGCAAGTAGCTCGTTCTAAGAAACACTTTACCGCTTTAGTAGCTCTGGGTATTGCAAAAGCTTATGACAGCGTGGAACGCGGTAAACCAATAAATTCGCTTACGCACGTAGGTTTACCACACTACTTCGTTGCATGGATATATTCCATTTTTAAACGACAGAGATATTTATTGCTCAGAATATGGTTTGTCTTCTTTAAGATACTAACAAACTAGAGGTCTCCCCCGAGGATCGGTATTGTCACCATTACAATTCAATATTTTCCTATGTACTATTCTTGTGCAAGAGGAACGTGCTGGTGTATGTATATGCTGACGTCAAGCCATTTTTTTGCTATAGTTACAGATATACATGCACTGTTTCAAAATCTACAGATGTATAAGAACACTTTGCAAACGTGGTTGGAGGGCATTAATTTATCCTTGAATATCAGAAAAAGCGCAGTTGTAATTTTCCCCCTAAGTATTCCTATGTCAATTTCGTTACTTTACCGATAGGGCGTTATCCCGGACCCGCAGACGCAATCTGTTAAGTATATAGGGGTGACATATACCGAAAAACCTAATTGGGGTCCGCATATAGATGATATGGCAGCTAAGTGAGCACGGGCGGTAGCGATGCTTCGTACACTCAGCAGAAAACGATCAGGTTTACGTGGTGATGTGCTCATTATGAGTTACTGTATGTACATTCGCCCGATATTGGAGTTTGGTTGCGTCTTGTTTTCTGGAGCACCTGGTTACAAACTTCCGACCACTGGGTCTTATAGAATGCGAATCATTAACGGTTATGTCTTGGGCTTCCTAAATTTGTCGCAAATAATATTGTATACGAAGGAGCGCACCTGCCTTCTCTTCTTACACGGTTCCACATGCTAGCAGTGCGTACCTTCCTAACGACATATGCATCACCACAGAGGAGGTCGCAGTAAGTTTTGATTCATCAGCCGACGTCAATTTTTAACCATCAGTAGGTCTAGATTAAGGCGTCGCCAGCTCAGTTTCGCACAGAAAACTCTTGGAAACATTGCAAGTGAACCTTCGTAAAGTACTTGTACTAAACAGATCTGTTCAAACAATAAGAGTAAAATTTGACGATATATTGCCTAAGAAATACAAACATTTATCCAATAGGTACCTAAATGCCATTTTGGACGACCACCTGTCAAATTTAGAAGCAAATATCTTAAGAGCGACTGATGCTTCACTATGGGAAGAAAAGGCAGAAGTGGTAGTTACATCATGAGCTTTGGATTGGTCTTTTTCCGTTCCGTTTACCTGACTTTACGCCTATTTATCAAGTGGAATTGCTTGCAATTGTCCCAGCCTAACTCCAATTTCCCCCTATCTATAACAGCAGGTCATTCTGACAGAATGTCTGTATATCTATTCTTCATTAACTATATCTAATTCGTCAAATGCCTGAGAAGTATTTTATTCTCTTGTCCCAAGACATTTACGTCATATTCGTTTTCTATGGGTACCAGGCCACAAAGGTTTAACCCTCAATGAATATGCGGATGCGCTTGCAGTGGCATCACGCGATGGTCCCGTAATTTCTGTAATGCCGACGTTCGCACTTGTCTCTGCGGTTCTATTTGAACAGTTTGCCACGTCGGATAACCTTGCTGAATCTCCTTTGGCAATATCTCAGTTTCCTGGGCTTTAATTATCTTTGCAAAAATCGATGGTGCTCCACTAGAAGGGCAGAAATATCAATTACCAGACTACGATGCCGAGTTGCCCCACTGAACTTTACCTACACAGGTCTGGACTGTTACACTCACCTTTTTGCCTCCTCTGCAACGAGAGTGCATATCTGCATCATTTCTTTCAGACAAGAAGATTGTTCACAAATTAAAGAAAAAGATTGCCTAGATCAACCCCTTCGAAGGATAGGTTTAAACTGATCAATTTCCGGTGATTCTTTCCGTCTTTGCTACCGAAATGAGCCTTCAGCCACAGGATCGTTTGCGAAGCCGTATGCGATTTCCTATAGGAGACAAAACGAATTGAATGTTAGGTTTATCTATAATTTCTCCTTATTTTTCAGCCATATTGGTTTGTTAGTATTTTCTATCCTTGACTGTACCAATGAGTTACTTTTTAAACTATCGCTTTATCAACATATCCGGATTGTGAAACAATTTTAACTGGACAATAAGGTGCTGCCTGTTTCATGGCCAATCCCCCGCGGTGGGTTGCACCAGGTTGCTAAGGAACATCCAACATCCAAACTTGACTGGCTGAATTTGCCTAGAGAAGTGTCTAAACAGGTTTATAAACAGCTGAAATACTTCCGCTGCGCGATAGAATACAATTAGAAGGGTGGAACTTTGGGCAGCTGGTGCTTCAAATTTCGTAAAATGAAGTGCCATAAACGTATAAAAAAAGTGAGACAGACAGGTCTGTCTCACTTTTTTGTCGCGCTTATTGCGCTTCATTTTACCAATTGGATAACATGCAACCTATTTTTTTTCTTTATTTGGCATCTTTTTACCTAAATGTGTTCGTCACAGTGATCACGCCGTGAGGAAATGTTTTTCCAAGAGGCATCGTAAAGAGACAGCAGACAATGAAGCAAGGCAAGCGTACGCGTAAGGGATTACGTCACCTCATAAGGAGCTGGCACCTGAGCAATAAAGCCTCGCATACTAACTGAAGTCATCGAGTCTGCCGGTATGAGACCCTCGCGAGAAAAGACCCTCGCGCAATTGGCACAGCCTCGGAAGCGTAATTAATACTGTCACGTGGTCGTGACGTCGACGAAGGCAGAACTCGGAAGGTCCAAAATGAAACTGTTTATTAGGCCGAACTTGTGGCCGGTAAACAGAAAGTCAGATTACAGCAATACACACTGCACTGATAGCGGCGAACAGAGCGTCGGCCGTCGATCAACTGACGAGCGGTGAAGCGCGCCGGCATTTATAAGCGTGGCATCGAATATTCCAGCCTTATCGCTGGTTGTCGCGCAAGCTCTGGAATAAGCTCGAGTGTTCGCGCTTCGCGCGCAATCTTAACAAAATGATCTATAACAATCGCGAAGCTTCTCGAACAAAGAGGCGCGGTTTGCGATGAGCGTTGCTCACAGTCTTTGTGGGCGAAAACCGAATACAGCAACTGTGAAAATTAGAAACGCGCGTGGCAATACAAAGGTTGTCGTTCGGTCCCGACCGAACGACGACGTTTGCAGTTTATGTTTTAGAAGACTTTTATCCTTTTCTATTAATATCGCAAGTACTTCGCTAGAGTTAAAAACTACAAATACTGTCACCTATGCTTGCTTTGCTTATTATCTATTGCCATAGAAAATTTTGTCGAACATAGAAATGAGTCCTCGATTAATTCCCCCCTCTTTCCTTTTTCGGAGAGAGACACACCACATATTCAACGAACAATTTAATCCCCAACGATATTTTCAATTCGCAAAACTACGGCTAGACTTTTCTCACAAACTATGCACACACGACATTCATGTACTGTGGCTCAGTCTTTATTTCTCCCAGTTTCTCGACCGAGTCATTTTTTTAGTTTAATTTTATTCCACTTTGCGGTGTTGGTGCGCGCTGTAGGGAACTCTTAAACAATTAGCAGATCAGGGCAGTCCCATGTCGCGCCACAAACTCATAACATCATTTCCGGCTGTTTTTACAGCAATGGTGTTTTTCATGCGAATCACGTTCCGAGGTGTGAAGTGATTACGCCAGTCACCCACAACTCCCTTTCGTACAAGGTCTCCGGTAATTGGGTTTCTTCATTGCTTCGCCCAGTCTTTCTTCAGTAACCTTCATCCAGCGTGGCTTCTTCTGTTCGGAGATGTACTTCATATCCTCTTTCCGCTTCCTGTAAGCTTCGTTCTCCCTGCTTCGCATATGTTCTACGCTTGTGTTGTCTATTACACGCGCAAGCATGTTCTTGTTGTGCCTTAGTTCGCGACCGTACTTTTCGCCGATGAATTCCGCAATCCTTATGATCCATTTTGCCTTGTCCTTCTTTAGATCCTCGTAGGTCACAAAGAGGACGTTTTCATCGAACCTGTGCGCGTACCAGGACAGAACGTGCTCGAAGTAGTCCCCGAAGTCCACCCGACCCTCGAGGAACCTGTCCAAGAACTCATCGAAAGTGCCATTTTCGAAGTGGCTGTCAGGATCACCCTTAGCGTGGTAGTAGAAGGAGACGCAGCAGTCGTAAGGATTTCTTGTTATATAGATGTACCTTCGGGGGAAGTTAAAGGGGAAAAAAAACAATATATTCACCTGACATGTGCGATAAAAATGATGGTAGGGCACTGCTACTCAGGTGATACGGCACCATTTCAGATTGTTACGAAATTAAGTAAACGAGACATGCCTAAAGCTTTTTTGCCCGGAATGTTGTCATACTACACCAAAAAATGGTAGTAAATGTTAGTAACCGAAGCATTTGCGGCCCCCCTTCTGAACATTACTACGTTTCGCTAGCGCCTCACTGCTATAGAACTATGTGAGAGGTAGTAAATTTTGTCATGGCTACTCAGCGTGTCACTCTTAAAACAGGTTACCACTCGTGTAGTTTGCAGATTAGTAAGCAGTAATCCCTCTAATTTTATGCAAACGATAATTGCCTCTATTATGTTGGAATAACTATCTTGTGCTTCGTCGTGTCACACGCCTAGGCTAGCAGTAAGGTTTAAAAATATAGTTCAAAAAGATCAATTCAAGAGCACTGTAACACTATAAAAAATCAGCGAAGCAATATGTCTACGACCACGGCTCCTCGTCGGTACAATGTGTGCATATTCAAAATGGGAATGTATAAAGCCCAAAAGTTCCTGCTAGACGATATGTCGGGTAGCAGCCTTGATATTTTGTATGTGGATGTATGCGCGTGGTCACGTTTATGGTTTATTTATGCCTCCGTGTACACGTTACCTGGTGATGCCAGGAAGGGCGTGTATTTACCCGGGACATCGCATGTGGTAATAAGCAATGATTCATTAATGTAACAAGACAGTGCTGTTTCTACAACGGCGTCTGCCATAACCTGAGTTACCTCGGGATGCTAAACCACCTAAAATAAAATGGAATGGATATCCACCGCCCTTTTCTCAGCTGAACGTATTTCATTAACCTCATCCTGTCCACCCTCCCTTTTCACAATCACTCCCTACTATCCCACTTTAGTGGCACGCAGAGCGAACAAGCGTACACTAAAACACTTCTAAGGAAAGTGGTTGATGACTTGACGAAGAAAATTCCTCTTGTCGAAACTTTGACTCCACTAAGATTTCCTGTTCAACGATTTGTCACAAAGTAAAGGTAGGTGAAGATCTGCGTGGCTAGGGTAATTAAGACGGACACAAATAGCCGAAAGGCAGCGCTTTCGGCAATATATTTGTGAAGATTTTTTTTAACTGTACAAGAAACCGCAATATGAAGACTCTTCATTAGGCTAAGGATAAGTATTACTCTTGCCTCTGGCTGTGCACGCGCGTATTGTTCAATAAGAGTTCCCAAATGGTATCGCAACTTAATACAAAAGGAACTGAAGCGCAGTCATACTTAGCCTCCTTCGAATAAGGCTGCAAATGAAACGGCAGGTGGGTTTTAATGGCTCCTGGTCTCGGCATCGCTTCCGCAGATTCAGCGCCCTGCAACTCCAGGAATGGCATGGCGGTACTCCGCTCGAGCAGGCCCCTCGGTGGCGGCTGGTCGTTCAGGATGTTGTACACTATGTTCTCCATCCATGTTGTCCCGCACTTGGGATAGCTTACAATGAAAATATCATCCGGTACGTGGCTTATACCGAAGTGCCTCACGGACGAAGTCGTCGACGAATCCAGTGCAAACGAAACAGCCGTCAATCTCGTGGTACACTTCTTTGTCGATTGTTATTTTATTCCTAGCGTAGTTGTGCGATGTTACCTGCAAAGACACCATTGCATGAAAGTTGATGATTTGACGAGACCTGTAAACTGCATAGCCTTGAATGACTACATCTTGGCACCGGCAAACAAAAGGAAGAGACGCGATTAGAGTGGAACAACACTTCGCTCACGTTGCAACCAGGATTAAGCGGAAAATGGAGCGTCGGGCGGCGCACGCTGGTGTGGATGCGCTCATCTAAATGGCCCCTTTAAACGAAACAAGACAGGTCCTTCCACGTCAAACGGTCCCTGCCATTTTGGCAACCATCTCAACTCTATTCGAAAGAAATTGTGCTCATTTCTTGCATTAAACAGTGAATCACAAGAATATTTCAGAGGGAAAAATTTTTTGACCACATGGGAACCTTTCGAACTTCACTGTGTGTCGCCTGGGTGATGTTGGTCAAAAAAATTTATTCTGACAGTATTGTTTCTTGTTTCAATACTAAACTTTCTTTACATATAGCAAATGTCCTTTGTGTAAGGGGTTACGAAGCTTAAAGATATTAGTGTGATTTTTCCGCCTCGTATGACTAGAAATATTACCAAAATGTTCGTCTGTTTAGAATTATTATAATATTCCACTCATTATCAATAACTTAGTTAAAGGGAAGCTGGAGTACTTTTAACCCTTTTAGAAAAAAATCATGCCATATCCACGAAGTGAATGATGATAGTGGGCGAAGCTCGATCGTTTTCATCCATGGCAGAAAGAGAATGTATGGTCTGGAACGCGCTTATACTTCATGGTCATCAGCGTCATCGTCATCGTTATGACGTGTAGTGGGTACATTCCACTATACTGCGTCATCGTCATCTTTATCCCGTAGAGTGGGTGCATTCCACTATACGTGGCTATCTACCTACCTACCAACTACTACAACTACAGAGGAGGGACAGACCCACACCCTTAGGAGCTTCGCCCCTAAAAAATGAGTGTAAGGGACAGTTTGATACCCTGCTGAATTCGAAAAGCGATGTGGGAAGTCCTCAAAAGTGAACGAAAAAGCACTTTGTGTCTAAAAAAAACAAAAAAAAACAAGCTGTGGCCCTAAGTCTCCTTGAGATGCTGAGCGAACGTGGTGACATCGTGCTCGGTATGTCGCGTTATCTGCAACAGCGGCATTGCTGAAGCGTGGCCTGCCTCGATTAGTTCCCGAACGGCATGTCACGTGTTAATCACGGAGGACACGGGTGAACATACGAGAGACGCTTGTTCCCGTATAGCGCTCGGCTGTTCGTCGTTATTCCATATAGCGTAATCCAGCTGCAGAACTTTCAGCTTCGCTCCACTTACTTGAGCCTTCGTCACATAAACAGCGCTTTTGCAGTTCGAATCAGTGAGCGGCGTGAACCTTCCCTCGAAATGCAGCACAGCTACGCCAGAGGAACCGAAGATGGCGTAGGTTTCCACGCCGACACTTTCGGTGCGCTCGCGTGGGCGGAGCAAGACAAACTTTAATTCGCGTATTATAAAGCGCCTGCTGCAACAACCACGGAAAAAATTACTAAATTGTCGACAATAATGTCGGTCCTCGCTAACCACGAAGTTTTAACGAATTCTAAAACTTCTTGAGCTTCCCTTTAAGAATAATTTCTACAAAGAAGGCATATATTGCGTTAGAAATATGTTGAGACCCCTGGAGTTTCTAAATCTTCTGAGAAAAAAAATTAATGCATTTTGAGGAAAATTGTCATTTTGGTACACATTGAAACACAATTTACCCTATGTAGGTGTTCTAATTGGAGCACCAGGTCGGGCTCCAATCGGAGCACCCGGTGGAGCTTTCAGATGACAACGTTAGCTGACATGTTTTCTTTTTTCAACCTCCCCCCCCCCCCCCCGACCTCGTTTCACCAATCCAACCATCTTCACTCTTCCGGCTCTTGCGGGAGAAAATATCGTCACTGCGGTGACTGCGACCCGTCAGCTGATATGAGTTCGAGACCCTGACCTAAGCATTAAAGTTGTGTGCGCCTCGCCCAAGTAACGTGCGCAACGCGCGGCGCTCGCTTCGCGCCCTCCTCTCAATCCTCCGAGCGTGAAACGGGCGGACCTAACTCCATATATGACACTTTAAGTGCGCATTAAGGTCGCCTAGTTTCTAAGCGGAGCTTCTATCAGTTACGAAATTGCGTGGCGGCGACTTACTTCGCGAAAAAAAAAAAACGAAAAAAAAAATCGATCGCCTGCGAGTGTACATAAAAGCGAGCGTACACAAATCCGGCTCTGGAAGGTGCGCCGGTTACGGGCGTACTTCTATGCTGCATTTACAATAATGGACGCCCTGCCGGTCGTAGGCTTGTCCGCGACCAGCCATTTCTTATGTGGAAATCTGTTCTTTTAGCGAAGTCGCTTGACCTTTCACATGGCCACATTTCATTGCTGCCTTTCACTGTTGCATATCATTGTTTCAAGCATGACCGTCATTGTCGCCTGTGTCAACAGAAGTGTTGTCCTCCTCTTTTTTATGTTAACTCAGTATGTGCGTTAGTTTCGTCACACGCTACGGTGAAGAACAGGACGTCGACACCATGGCACGAGTGCAATATCAGCACAACAACCGGAAACGGCTGCAATAACAGCACAGCCCTGCTGGACTCTGAACTGTCGCCTTCAGCAACCACTGTATATACCCTGTAAATAGTTTTATGCCCGTAACATTTCGGCGGATGTTCTGGGCGTAGTGTGTCAACATGATCTTAGAAAGGCTACATTTGCTAAGCTCGGCGCCCATGACTCTACTTGTATGATTCAAACACACACACAGTGCACCTGTAATGCGAATACTGACCATAAAACTGGAGTGTCTTCTGCGCTAAACCACTATTAACCACTAAACCTATTAACCGCTAAACCAAATATTAAGGGCATGGCTCCGGGTAGCGTTTCTACACCGAGATAACTGTGACGTGATGCGAGAGCGTTTACCAAAATGCGGGAAGTTTCTATTTAGTCACCGAATGCTTGGCACAGCGAAGCGCGGGACCATCGCCGCTCGCTGGCCAACCTATCCCTCTATTTCTCTCTATTCCTCTATAGAGCTAAGCGGCTTTCTTTGTTTCTCTTTAGTTTTCCATTTCTCTGTCCCTCTCTTTTTTTAAATGCGAATGCATTTCATAGTCGGGCTATGTCAGGCATCCGGCGTTGGCGTTGTGCGGCGTTGGCGTTGTCCGCGGAGGAGGAGGAGGAGGATAGGTTGAGGAGGTGTGCGCGCCGGCAGGTGTTAGATGTGAAGCATCTTATGGCGAAGCTTAATCCGGTGGTGGTGGTGTGCGGCGTGACCACCCTTACTGCGCATGCGCAAACCCTTTCAAAAAAAAATAAAAATAAAAAAACCTCCTCTTTCCCTCTCTCTCCTCTAGGCATCCCTCCCCGCGGCAACCACACCCTCACTGCGCATGCGCCTCCCCTCCTCTCTCCCCTGCTACGCTCCCCCCCTCTCTTCTCTAGGCATCTCTGCCCGCAGCGTCCACACTCCCACTGCGCATGCGCGCCCCCCCTCTCTCTCTCCTCTCCTACGCTCCCCCCCCTCTCCCTCTCTCGCCTCGCGACGCCGACACAGGCAGCGTCTGCTAGCGAGTTTCTTGGTTGAAAAAACCGACTGCTCGCGCTGCACAACCGTTCACTGGCCACCCCGTATATATGGCAATGAATCTTGACCTCCAAGGTGGTGCCGGTGGGAGATTGCTCCTGTGCGTTGTTGAACAATAAAAATTCGCAGCGTGCGCGTTAACTAAAAGCGGACTGCGGCGGAGCTCGGCGGAGCTATATATGAAAAACAAATTTTAAAAATAAATAAAAAAATTTAAAAAAAAACAAGAAAAAGCAAAAACAAGGCGCTGCGCCTTGCTCCCGACCGGGCTGCAGAAATCAGGCGCCTTTTCCTTCTTCGAACCACAACCACCATATATAAATGCAGTGAAGCGCGCGCGAAATGCCTTCGCATTTCCTCACGATTCCCTTCGGGGAGGTGGGCGCATTTTTTTTTCGTTTTTCCCTCCGTTGTCTCAAATTTTGTGCCTGTTTAATTATACTTTTTAACACGAAAGTGTTTTGTGCCGGGGTCCACCACGGCTCCACTGACGTATTTCCGTCACGGATATGACGTTGTAAAATTTAAACTAACAGACTTCAAAAAAAACTAGAAGAAAAGGTTGTGACCCCGGGCGTCGAACCTACGACATCTCGCTCCGCAGCGCGCGGCGCGAAACCCCTAAAGGCCTAGATATAGTCCGGCGTGATCAGCGTATGAGGTCGCGCGCCGAGGTCGGATATGCTGGGTACGCGCAGCCAGCGATGGCGGCCAATTCCTCACTCTAGAGTCAGGCGCGCGCACCATGCCGCGGCGAGCAGATTCGGAGGGGTCTTGCTCTCTTCATCGAGCAAGTCCGCGGCTCTGCGTTCTTCGGTTTACGAGAACAGATAACTGGGCTAGTTTGTGGGAATTCATGTTAAGGCAGGCAGCGCAAAGAAACACGGACATAAGCGAAGAATAAGTACATGGGACAAGCGCCAGTACATGGCGCTTCTGCCGTGTACTTATTCCTCGCTTGTGTCCGTGTTTCTTTGCGCTACCTGCCTTAACATGAGTTCTTCGGTTGACGCGTACACATTCTTTTCGCTCTCTGCTTTCCTACACAAGCTTTATGGTTGACACGCGTGTTATTTCTCATTCTGTGCACTGTTTTACTTCTCCAGAAACGTCTTTCTTTGTAAGCATTGCGTTAAACGCTCTGAGAGCCAGAAAATATCTACATATGTTGCATCGGAAACCAAAAGTGGATCATGTATGTACATACGAGAGCGCATTCCGAAGGCTTCCCAGACGTTTCTTTTCCCCTCCGTGTCACAGCAGTCCACACTGTTGCTAGGCTACAAGCAAATGTGATCTATAATCCCTTCGAGCACACACATAATCATGCGGTCGTCGATGAAAGTCGAGTAAACCACGGCCGCACTTTCCTAACGCGGCCCACACGCCGCCATTTTGCCGACCGCCGCTGCCGCGCGCAGTGCATTGTGGCCTAACGCAAGCCGCGTGGAGCGCGCGAAATAGGAACGTGCTCTATCTCTGCGCCGGCGTCGCCAAGCACGCCAAACGCCGCCGGGCGCGTCGGCTACGCCGTGACGCCAGACTATAAGTTCTCCCCTTTTCGCCGACGTAGCTTAATCGCGTCGCGCATGGTCGCGCGTACACGTTACGCCGGACTCTATCTAGGCCTTAAGCCACGGAGCGTACGTTCCACAGCTTACTAACGGCGAGCTATTTATATACACCATATACCGTTGCCGCTCCTCACAGCTCGGCAAATTCAGCGCGTTTTCGTCATTGCTAGCGAAATGGCGCGAAGGTGGTGCGGAGGGCGTGCTCTCAAGGTCGTTGCCCCTCTCGTTGTGAAGCGCGCGCGCCGCCACAGTGCGTGGTCCCTCGTTCGCGCGCTCATCTCGTGATCGGGGCATTGGGGCACTGTGTACGTCTTGTGCTTCCACCACAAGTTTGCTTTGAAGTTACGGTGGTTGAAGAGTGCACGAAGGTCACTTCGCTCGCCGCAGCGGCCGCGTTTACGACAGGAGCGCGCTGCTCACACACGAAGTAAAAATTGTGACAGTTGTTCGCGCTCGTCCTGTGTATACGTGTGCGTTCGTTTCGTGCGTCTTTGAGCAGAGCATCTTAAGTATCGAACTGTGACAGTTAGTCAGCGCTAGTCCTGCGTATGCTAATTTCGTACGTCCTTTCTGCTTGAAGTAGCGCGCTGCAAGTTTCGAGCAGCTTTCCGTTCTTCACGTGACATTATAATTTGCTCTAGCATTCATTCCTTCGCGCTTGTGGCGAAACAATGCACTATAACCGCTCAAATACCTCTGTGAAGACACGTTTCACTTTCGTGTTATACCGATTCCTATGACAGAGGAATCAGCCATGTTTTTCTCTCTCTCTATCTTTCTCTGTCCTTCTCGTTCTTTCCTATCTTTGTCTCACTCTCTCTCTCTACTTCTCGCTTGCTTCCTCTTGATTTCTATTTTTTTTAATGCGAAGCATTTGTTAGCGAAGTTCAGCGACTTTTAGCGTATCTATCTATCTATCTATCTATCTATCTATCTATCTATCTATCTATCTATCTATCTATCTATCTATCTATCTATCTATCTATCTATCTATCTAGCCGCCCAAGACTTTGTACTCTCCAGACCATATCGTTAATGGGATTTATACCAAATTTCGTATGGCATAACACGACTGTATGACCAACATGAATGTCTGGTCATATCATGAAAAGCATGAATAACTTGTCATCAACGGTATGATTTACACGTGTTGTGCTCCTGCGGCCATTTCCTTAACTTGATATATCCAAAAATTCGTATGATACGACATTTCTGCATGGCCAGCATAAATCACAGGTGTTAATACGAAAATCATGACGTGCATGTCATGTACAACATGATTTACATGCCACGCTCGTGGTGTGCTGGCGGCCGTTACGCTAGCTTCATACACACCAAATTTGGTATTGAGTGACATGCCTGTATGACGAACATTCAGATTCAGTTTCCTTTATTTCAGCATTCATCGCGAAACAAATGCTAGGACAGGGGCAAAACAGCCGCTATTATAGCGGCTTGACAAAGGCCCCTGGCCCTACAGAATTTGGCAGCTGACAGTCAACTCTTTCCACACATGAGCACACACACACAAAGAAAATAAAAACTACAATGCATCGGTATACAGATATTCTGTCGAAAAAAGAAACATTACAAAGAGAACACTGACATGTGTTTTGGAAATGTACAGCATAACGAATATTTCTTTTTCTTTTCTACATAGAAGACGCGCTTTTTTGCGAACAGTACACAACTTCTCCGAACACAATTGTAAACATATGTAGCATGGTGAAACCATAGAGATTTCCAGGCACATAAGAGTATGTAAAATGACTTTCACGCACAACCACAATAAAAGATGTACCATATCCTAAGAAACAAGCAAAAAAAGCAAACACAAATATGGCATACAATTACTCACACATAACCACACGGCTATGAAAATACTGCTTTAGCATTGGACGCGATGTGACAAGTGGTAATACGACAAGTGGTAATATGGAAATCATGATATGTCATGTGCAACATGACTTGCATGCCACGCTCATGGCACGCTCGCGGCCGTTTCGCTAGCTTGATATACACCAAATTTGGTATTGCGTGACGTGCCTGTATGACGAACATAAATGACAAGTGGTAATATGGAAATCATGACAGGTCATGTGCAACATGAATTATATGCCACGCTCATGGCACGCTCGCAGCCGTTTCGCTAGATTGATATACAGCAAATTTGGTATTGTGTGACGTGACGACATGACGAACATAAATGACCAGTGGTAATATGAAAATAATGACATGTCATGTACGACATGACTTGCATGCCACGCTCATGGCACACTCGCGGCCGTTTCGCTAGCTTGATATGCACCAAATTTGGTATTGCGTGACGTGACTGTACGACGAACCTAAATGACCATTGGTAATATGGAAATCAGGTCATGTGCAACATGACTTGCATGCTACGCTCATGGCACGCTCGCTGACAGTTCGCTGGCTTGATATACAGGAAACTTGGCATTGCGTGACGTGTCACGCAATACCAAGTTTCCAAATGAAAATCACGAAATCCATGTCGAATTATTTACATGTCACGTTCATGGTGCGTTCACGGCCGTTTCGTTAGCTTGATATACAACAAGTAAGTTCGGTATCGCATGACGTGACTGTTATGAAAACATAAATGACAAGTTGTTATATAGTCATGACATGTTATGCACAGCATGACTTGCATGTCACGCTCATAGCACGCTCATGGCCGTTTCGCTAGCTTGATATGTACCAAAATTGGTACTGCGTGACGTGACTCTATGACGAACATAAGTGGCAGGCGGTAATATGAAAATCATGACATGCATGTCATCTACAACGCCATTTACATGCCACGCTCGTGGTGCACTTGCGTCCAGTTCGCTAGCTTGATATACACCAAAATGGGTGTTGCTCGACGTGTGGTAACACGAGAGTCACGACATACATGTTATGTACAGCATGATTTGCTCCTTGCTGGCTGCTTCGCATTACATCGATTCGCACAATGCGTGGAATCTGCCGGTTTTCTCTCTATTGCTTTGTCTTATTTTGGTTCTCTCTCTTACTCTTTCCTTCTCTTTCTAGATTTTTTCTCTCTATTTCTCTCTTTATCATTCTTCGTATGCTATGCTTTACTCTCGTCCTTCCTCCTGTTCCTCCTCCCGAACTTCGCATCTCTAAGTAAGCTGCTTTGGGGGCTAAATGATACGAATGCATGGATTCCGTATGTCTTTTTCTATGGTCCTTCGTCTAGTTCCTGGCAGCGTGAATAAGCCATGCTCACATAAGTGCTCCTCAGCTTCACTTCCCTTTTCACTCCCTTGCTATACAATACCATACAAGGCTAGGCGAAGGTCTGTTAGCGTGCCTGGATTGCCAAGGGCTTAAGACTGTCGCTTTCGGATCGTGGGTACTCGGGTTCAAATTTCGCCATCTCATGAGCAACTTTTCTTGCCAAGATGTTTTCTTTCTTTGTATCTTTATTTCTATCTATCTTTCTTTCTCTCGTACTTCCTTCGCCATCCTTCTCACACTCACACCGATAGGTCAGCAAAACTTGTGGAGCTCCCTCAGACTCACTCATGAAATGTATTTTGCGCTTAGGGCTCACTCGGACTCAGACTCACCAAAAATGTTTCTCAGCCGGACTCACTCGGACTCGCACTCACGAAAATTTTCTTCAACCGCACTCACTCGGACTCAAACTCACCAAACATTACTCACCTGGACTTACTCAGACTCACGGCTCGATCTGAGTCTGAGTCCGTTAGCAACTCATGAGTCCGTTAGCCTAGAAATATTTTTCCACCGTTGTGTCAATGCTTAGCAACACCAATAGCTGACGTAATCGGTGCTCTTCTTGGCGCCCTTTGATATAGTACCTTTGAATACGCGTGATGAGCGGTCGTAAACCAGTAAGGCCATTTTTCTTCAAAGGGGTGACAACATAAAAAAATTGAAGGACACTTTGTACGTTCTAAAGTGTGTTCGGCGAAAGCGTGTGGCCGTTCCACTGACTATGCCATGTCTTTTTTCTTTTACACTCTCAGTGGGATAACACACAAAGCGAATGTGTGCGTGTTTTCTTTTTTTAATTTTTTACCGCGAGTCGCAGCGAGACGCCAGACTAATCTTCCTCCGTTCGCATGCGTTAGTATTTTCTCGCGCTTTGTGCATCGTGCAAACGCCATAGCGTTCCAGCGCTTAAATTGATGGGCCCTTTGTAAATTCGAAAGTGTATTGAATTGAGCGCCTGTGTCCGTGAACACCTGCGTCCATTGAGACGGCGTCGGTCAGAATGATTGCAAACGCTAGGCACAGCGAAGCTATGCAAGCAAAGAGCGAGCGCTGTAGAGTCCGACGCGACCGGCGTCCGTTTGCGCATCCCGGCGACCACCTGGCTCCGTGCCAGAGCTCGGATGGACGGGATGGACGGATGGACGGACGGACAGACAGACAGACAGACAGACAGACAGACAGACAGACAGACAGACAGACAGATGGACGGACGGACGGACGGACGGACAGACAGAGGGACGGACAGACAGATAGACAGACAGACAGACGGACGGACAGACAGATGGACGGACAGACAGACAGACAGACGGATGGATGGACGGACAGACGGATGGACGGACGGACGGACGGACGGACGGACGGACAGACAGACAGACAGACAGACAGACGGATGGACGGACGGACAGACAGAGGGACGGACAGACGGACGGACGGATGGACACCGGACGCACAGACGGACAAACAGACGGACGGACGGAGGGACAGACGGATGGACAGACGGACGGACGGACGGACAGACGGACGGACGGACACCGGACGCCGGACGGACACCGGACGGACGTGAGCATGAAACATTTAAGGCTTTCGCCTTAATATATTTATCAAGAACTTCCTTGGAAGAGTTGGCAATAAGTGCGGGGGGGGGGGGGGCGGTCAAGGCACTCCCCTACGTAATTCACGCCTCTGATCAATAAATATTGAAATGGTCTATGAAAGACACTGCTTTGGAATACCTGTGAGCAATTAGTATCATCCTTTTTTATCGCCTTACGTATGTGCTCAAGTCTATTCAGGCATATCTCAACGCACTAGCGTTGATGCGTCACCTGAATAAATTTTGATTGTGAGGATGGGGTGCCATGAGAGCTCACGGGAAGTTCGTAAAAATATCTGGTGTTGGTCGCGTAATTCATAAATATGTCCTTACTGCATCCGCTGATAACTCCTATTTGAAGGTACAAGGTCAAATAGTATATCGTAGAGCACCGATAATGTGAGGTATTGGCGGTAAAGAGCATTGAAATCATGAACGAAAATGCTCATTTTAAGCTAACAGAGTCATAAGCAGACTCACTCAGGCTTACTTGGCCGCAGTCTGAGTGAGTCCTGCTGAGTAATATGTTAGTGAGTTAGGGATCTTGAGTACAAGTGAGTCCTGTTGGGAAAAAACTTTAGTGAGCCTGAGCACGAGTGAGTGCTGTTCAGGAAAGTTTCAATGAGTCTGAGTCCGAGCGAGCACTCACACCAAAATATACTCCTTCAGTGAGTGTGAGTGAGCTCCCAATTTTTTCCTCGACCTATGGTTTCCATACGAAGGACCACCAAAATTATTATTCTTAATGTCGATTAAAATCAATAAGTTGCCGCGATAGCTCTGCTCATTTCGGCACACTCGCACAATAACGGCTTTGTGCAAGCAGTTGACCTTGAAGTTCAGCCAACGTCAATTTCCTCGTCTTCCCCAACGCACGCGATTCGTCGCAGCAGTGGACATGCGCAGTATCGGTTTGTTCCCCTCTCCCGCGCACACCTAATCCGCCGGTCGGCGAGAGCCATGAGCCGGTGGGGGCGCACGCATCGAGACCTAAACTATTGTCACGGGACTCGTGCGCATCGGCAATGCTCGGAGATATATGGATAGCATGCCGCTGCTTTCCGGACGAGAGCCCACACGCGCGAGAGACAGACGCGGCATGTTTTCCGTGGTATCCCTGGATGAGGTTGGTTCAACCGCGTTCAACCACTGAATTTGTAATCCTATACCAACTATACCACATAAATAATTAAAGCGGGAATATACTTCTCTTCCACGGTCACCTGCTTCCACCGAAGTATCCATGAAGTGTTCCTTGGTCCGACGTTTATTTACTGGGTCCCAGACGCATACATAAAGTCGTGTTTTACACAACAGACATATCAGTGTCTCTAGTCTCTTAACGACACAGTGATACTGCAAAGGAAAGGGTAGTCCGGAATCTTTGTACAGTTATCAACATGCACTGCTTTTTGCAGCTGTCTCACTTGTGCGACATATAACAATAAAGTCCGGCTGACTGTTGCTGCAGCATCTCGAGTACAATCTGTGTTGTCAGCCGGCTTTTTCTTATCTGTGGGATGAAGCAAAGTAGTATCCCCTCAGATTAAACGTTATTCAGTTCGCCTGCGCTTGTAATTCATGATAACGAATCACAGTCTACGATGCCTCCTTGGCGTTGTCACTACATCGAATTTCCCCTCTCGAATATCCCGCCTCACTGTGGAGCTGCGTAGCATCCTGTCTTGGTCATACTCCAGCTTACTCAATGAACATCATGCTCTGTTGAACTCGAAAAGAATTACGAGCATGATAGTTTGACGTATGAAGCCGGATGAATTACTTGAATCTTCGTTATAATAAGCCGTTGAAGGCTTTTTCACAAATCAAGAATACAGTTTATGAATATAATGTCAGTATCATAATGTTCGCGGCGAAACTAATTGCACACAACAACACCGTCGCGGCAAAGTAATGATAGTCCTGGTAATACTGACCGTCAGGTTTGCCGCCATCCTCTATTGTGCTGACGGTGGTTTGTGCTGCAGCGTGGTAGAAGACACAGGTGTATTCTGCAGGATACATAAACGAACCGCGACTTCCAGCAAATCATTAAACCAGAAATTTAGCGGCGCAAAATAGAGAGATCCGTTATGTACGAGTCATAGGCTGATCCAGCTCCAGCTGGTGATTTCTAAAAAAAAACGGCGTTGTGGTATGGCCTCGCGGCGTGCCATTGTTTGTAATACAATACAAAATTGAACATCCTGTGTCAAGGGCTGCCAGTCTGTCATACGCCCCAAATGGCACTGAACTCGTAAAACTCTCTGTGGCTTCTAACACGCCGAGGCCCATTTATCAAATATGCGCACTTCGTTATCTGACTAAGCTTTTTTTTTTCTACATCTCTACCGGCGCATTTCCTGCGCCCCAGAATCCTGAAAGGCAAGCGTTCTGGAAAATAGTTGACCTCATAAACCTCTTCGAGTACAAATGAAGTCTCAAGAAATGAAGCCGGAACACTCGCAAAGATTTCGTTTTATGTTGCCACTACTAATGTAGAAACTACTGCCTCGCTTCTCGCTCATCAGTGCAGTTAGTTCGCCTGTGGATAGAGTACTCCAAACGGTCCATCGCGATGTCTGAGCATTTACGTGCACGAGGTATTAAGGCGAAAGCGTTAGCTGTCTCATAAAACGCAAATAATCAGTGTCGGCGCCAACATGGAATGGTGCAAAAATCATCACGTGATGACGCTGTCATGGGATATCACAATGCGCCAAAATTTACGACGTCAACACGACGCCGCTATCGCATTAGATAGCGTGACGTCACGTGATGGATGATCTTCGACTGCAGACTCGAAGGCCGCGTGATCCAATCATGGCCCCGGTGGCCGCACTCCGATGGAGGCGAAATGCTAAAGGCCCGTCTACCTAGACCTAGGCGCGCGTTACAGAACAGCAGATGTTCGAAACTCCCGGAGCCTTCCACTGCGGCGTCTCTCATAACTGTATCGCGGTTTTTGGACGTAGAGCTCCTACATATATTTTTTTATAAAGTCACTACGGCGTCTCACATAATTCTGTCGTGGTTTTCGGACGTAAAACTTGTACATTCTACGCGTGTCTCTTAACTGTATCGTGGTTTTTGGACGAATCCCTACATTTAATTTTTTTTAAAAAGACACCACAGCGTCTCTTATAAATGTATCGTGATTTATGGACGTGAAACACCTACATTTAATTTTTTTAGAAAGTAACTACGGCGTCTCTCTTGTTTGTATAGTGGTTTTTTGACGCAAAACCCTACATATATATATATATATATATATATATTTTTTTAAATGTCACTATGGCGTCTCTCATAAATGTATCATGCTTTTTAGGCGTAAGACCCCTACATTTAATTCTGTTAAGTCACTACGGCCTTTCTCATAATTCTAGCATGGTTTTCGGATGTAAAACCCCGACATATAATTTCTTTAAAAGTCACTACGTCGTTACTTACAACTGGATCGATGTTCTTGGACATAAAACTTCTACATTTATTTTTTTAAGTGCCGCGTTGATGTCATGAGATGACAGCTTCGCTTGGTCATAGGTGGGCTGATCCCCGAATGCAGTGCAGAAACGCGTCGGTTGCACAAAGCTGACCGGAGTCGGAATAGGACGATCGACTAAAAATAAATAGATAGTTATAGTTTAGCGGGTTTAGTGGTAGAGTGGGCTTAGCGGAATAGCGGCATAGAAATGCGCAAGAGCAGTACGCTAAACGACCCATAGCGTTTACCGTACGCACGCTATCTTTCAGATTTAGCGTTACTGTGTTTGCGTGGTTAACATAGTGTACGTAAAACATGGCGACTGCTTTGGACGCCTGCTTCTAAGCGAATTTAGCGTAAATGTGGACGGATCCACTTCTTTCGTAGCAAATGTTTGTGTAAAATGGCTGCGCTTGCCTTCAGGTAGTTTCGACAACCGACAATTGCGGAGGACTTAGCGTAGCTTTTGAGATTGCTTCTCATTTCGATCGTACCTGGGCATAACTGGAAGATCGGTGTAAACGAATATGAAACATGAAAATTTGTGCTTTTGGTGCCTGGTTTATGTTTATTTACTTTTATTGTTACTGAAAAATAGTAATACTGCTGCGTGAGCGGATACAGGCAAGAATTCTCAGGGTTTTTTTTTTCTTTTCACTTTTTTCTTAACGCATTAAGCCTTGGCTAGGTGACGCCACCGTCTCAGCTTTGGCACCAAATGCTATCCCGCTAAACGAAAACGCGCTGTCGGCAACGAACGTTTGCGGCACGGTAACGCTATTTCCTTAACATCCGCTATCACACTAACCCTAAACTATAATAGTCTAATATATGAAATAAACGTTTATTTCCGAGACTATTCACAGCGTGCAAGCTCAAGGGCCACTATGGGTGGGAGGCTCCCTCATTCCAGGAACAAGCTATGAAAAACAGGAAATGGCTGCACCTTCGCATAAGGGTTTGTGTATTGTTTTGTTCTGACTTCTTGCTAGCTTACTCAGATATATTTTTTTTTAAGTGAGGAGTTTACTGTGCCTCATATGAACAGGTGAAATTTTAGGTTTCGTTTTCATCGTTTTCATGTATGCCTTCTCGGTCCTTTTCTCTTCTTTCTGTTCATGAAACCACGTTTGATTTATTTGGTTGATTAATGTAAAGCAGTTGCTTGTTTTTGTGCGTATCTGTCCTATTTAGTGCGCATAGTTGATATAGGTAATTAACCAGTAGCATTTACGATGTTTATTCTATTTCATGAGCAACACAGTTGCCCCAGAAACGTAATAAGTAAAAACGGTGCTGCGACATTTGTGCTGTCAGCCTTCCCAATACGAGTTCTTGAGCCGCGTGAAAAGGGATTACATGCTTGATATATCCAAAATAGACTGCTGTTCACTGCAAACACACGCGTCATTTGATCTCTACAACTGGTGCTGCCTTAGTGAATATCGGGATATCGGTACTCACGATTTCGCGAATGTCGTGAAATCTGTACTCACGAACGACTAGTACGTAAAGCAACACACAGACCGATCCTTCTTGGGCAAGCAGGCGCCATTCCATCTTTATTAAATTTTACTCCATTGACCGACTTCAATACAAGATAGTGCTTCAGCTATTCTTTTATGTGCCTAAAGTGGCATATCCTAGGGGAAAACATATCATCGCCTACAGATTCTGCATATACGTATGACTTGATTCATGTTCTCGACGAAGTGTCTAATATCGTCTATAATGCTTCACCTATACACTTAGCAAAAGTGCAGCTCTTCTTCTCACTTTTCTGCACGGGCTTTCTATCCATACGGGCTCCATGCAGCGGTGGCGCTGCCAGAAAGACTGATAGAAGAAGTAACACAATAACTGTTCAGCGGATAATTACAATTATGAAAGATATTTTATACTAACTTAACTATGTCTACACCTTTCTTAGAGACCAAGTACACGAGACAATATATTTCCTTGAGACTCAATCCTTCTTTTTCTTTACCTAGGCGCAACGTGCATCGTGTAATTTTTATTTTACACTGTGCAGTTGCTGTCCGTTCTAAAGAAAATCTTGTGAAGTTAATCTTGTGCCTTAGTGACACTAAGGCAGTCCAATGTCATCCCACAAACTCATGACATCACTTCCGGCCGTTTTTATGGCAATCCTGTTTTTCATGCGAATAACTTGGTCAGGCCTGAAGTGGTTTCGCCAATCACCCACTGCCCCCCTTGCGCACAAAGTCTCCGGTTATGGGATTCTTCTTTACTTCGCCAGATGTCTCTTCGACAACCTTCATCCACTGCGGCTTCTTATCTTCCGACGTAGACTTCATTACTTCGTTCTGCTTCCTGTAACCTTCGTTCAAACTATCTTGCATGTGTTTTAGGCTTGTGTTCTTTAATACGCGAGCAAGCACGCCCTTATTCTGCCTTAATTCACGACCGTACTCTTCCCCGATAAAGTCCGCAATCCTGATTATCCATCCAGCCGTGTCCTTCTTTAGATCCTCGTAGGTCACAAAGAGGACGTTGTCGTCGAACCTTCGCGCGTACCAGGACAGAACGTGGTCGAAGTAGTCGCCAAAGTCCACGTGACCTTCAAGGAACATGGTGAAGAACTCATCGAAAGTGCCGTCGGCAAAGTGGTAGTCGGGCACGCTCTTGGTGTGGTAGTAGAAGGACACGCAGCAGTCATATGGATTTCTGGTTATGTAGATGTACCTTTAGGGGAGGTGAAAGAGAAAACAATAATTTCAGACAGGTGAACGAACAATACAAATATTTTCGCCCGATATTTGCCACGAAGTAAAAAAAACAACTGTAATGTACAGCTACTCACATGTTACAGCGCACCATTACAGCAAAAAGCTACTTACATATTACAGCGTATTACAGGAAAAAGCGCTGTGTTAGGACAGATAGTTTTCTTTACCGTCTCCCGGTGAAACACAGAGCTCTCCCATGCATGCGATTTTCGCTTCCCCATTCTTGTCACGCAGTACACCTACTACATCAATACAACAGAAGCTCGCATCAAGTCAGAATGTCCTTGCTTGAAGTAGCGCATATACTGCGTCATATATAAGTCGGCGGCAGCAGTTATTGTACCAAAATATGCTTTCACGTGCTCTTGAGCTGGTGGATCGACCGAATCTGTTAGCTAAGGCCAGCGAATGTAGCGGCCGGTCAAGGAGTGTGAACCTTCATCATATATTCCGCACCATAATGACGACCATCAAGGTGGTCGTCATCATCATTATCTTCCAGCGTTTCTCAAAGTACATACCCCGTTTGTCTGGATGCGTATGTGCGAGTAGAGTTCCGTAGTGCGCCCTGTCCTTGTTGTCATTCTAGTTTATTCGTGCTGTTCTGTGATAGCTTATCATTTTTGCTTTCCTGATGGTTCCCGACCGAGGGAACTTCTGGCACACATTCACTGATGCGGGGTGATGTTATCGATTCAGACTTTATACGGAACATGAAACTGACACCGACGGTAAGAATTTGCCTCGTGTGTTCATCTAATTGCTATTACAATAGAAATCGCGAAAACAAAACCAATATTTTTCGTAAATGTGTGGCCCTAGGCAAATGATTCTACGCCTTAAAAAACACCATGGACTGTCATATTACTTCGAAGAACCATAAACATTTCGTAATGAATGAGGTGCGTCCCAGAAACATATAAAGTAATAAAAAAAGTCAGTACAACCAGTACCCTGTTTGCCGCTACATCTGTGCTCACTGCGAGCTGTTTTTAGAGAGAGTGGCAGTGTCAGTGGCACTTTACAATGCGAATCTCGCTAGTGACGTCACTGCACAGCAGATGGCGGTGGCCTGTGCTCTTTTTGAAGAGAGAGTGCCTAAATGAACGCTCCTCTTCTGAATTCCACGTACCGCGCACGAGAATTCAATGCTCTCAAGATGTCCGCAGAACTGTCTACTATCCCAGAAACTATTTCTCTGGTGATGTCACAGTGTCGTTTCGGGGTTACTTTAAAAGATACATACGGCCAAGCAATATCAGCTGCGAATTCTGCAATGCAATAAACACCCATATTCACACTTACGTTTCAAGCACTCCAACACAAACGCATGCATAGCCTACACAATGTCTCAGTGTGCAGAACGTCATGGTGCTGATTGCGAAGTAGCTGGTTCGGTTACTAACCACGGTTTGGAGAGACAAGACAAATTTTTATGTAACCTAACTTTATGACTCGCTACTAATAACGTAGGAAAGAAGCGGAAACTTAAGGGCTCGTTTTTCTTTGTTAGACACAATATTTATGAGAACTAACATACAATGATGCCAAAGAAAGTAATATTAATAATTATTAGAGCTTAACATCCCAAAACCACCATATGATTATGAGAGACGCCAGAGTGGAGGGATGCAGAAATTTCGACCACATGGGGTTCTTAAACGTGCACCTAAATCTAAGTACATGGGCGTCAAACTGCCGAAGAAAGTATTGGGGATGTTATTTGCAGTAATTATGATATAAATGGGAAGAATATCAAGTGGACGAAAAGACAACTTGCCGCTGGCAGGGACCGAACCTGCAACCTTCGAATTTATATCAACTGCGCTACTGCGGCGGTCATCCCCCCCGTCCATTTTACGAAGTGTATATGTTCATTCGAAGGTCGCCGGTTCGGTCCCTGCCAGCGGCAATTTATCTTTTCGTCCACTTTACATCGTTCACATTTATATCATAATTACTACAAATAATATCCCCTATACTTTCATTGGCAATATTTTCTCTTAGTTCTCATTAATATTGCTACTAATAGCGCGACGAATAACATTAAAGCATTCAGCAATTATAGAGGAAAAGGTAGTGCAAAGAACATGGAGACTAATATTCAGAAGAATGCGCCTTCGCCGTCGTAAAATATGGAACAATCAAAAACTGTACGATAACCTTACCATGCAAGAGAAGAGATGCGGCGCACACGTAGGCACCTACTTCTTTTTAAAAACGAGTAACAATGAAACTGATTTCGCGCAATAAAGCTGTCAGCATTATTCCAGTTGTGTAATGTGACTTAATATGAAGATTTTCTTTTAAGCTAGAGGATCAGTTTCGCTCTTGCCTTTAGCCGTGCGGGCGCGTTTACTTTCTTTCATGCAAGTGTCGCTATGATTTTCAAGAGTTGTGGTTTGGGCTAGTTGGTTTTCAATCTTGCTGGGGTGGCGCAGCGTGAAACAAGACTAAGAGATTTGATCATTTCTTTGTCTTTCACCCTGCTTTGCGCTACGCCAAATTGTCCAAATCACATCGCTACTGAACAGAAAGAACGTGCAGCGCAATCATACTTAGCCTCCTTCGAGTAGGGGTGCAAGTGAAACGGCATGTGCGTTTTGATAGCCCCGGGTCTCGGCATGGCTTCCGCAGATTCGGCACCCTGCATCTCCAGGAATGGCATGGTTGTACTCATATCCAGAAAGCTTGTCGGTGGCGACCGCTTATTCAGGATATTGTAGACAATGTGCTGCATCCATGTTGTTCCGCACTTGGGGTAGCTCACAATAAAGATGTCGTCCGGACGAGGCTTATACCTGAGTGCCTGACGGACGAATTCATCGACGAATCCAGTGCAAACAAAATAGCCGTCAATTTCGTGGTACGCCGCTCTGTACTTCTCCTTTCCGTTTCTCGTGTCATTAGGCGACGTAACCTGCAAAGACACCGTCACATGAAAGTTGAGGATTTCTTGAGGTCTCCGATCTATGATAAGAGAAGCCGACATGCAGACACGCATGCAAGAAAGAAGATTCAAATATTGTCTCTGTCATTCTGAACCCTTCACTTCATGAATCCTTCATGAATCCGCACCAACCAGTTCAAATTTCTCTCGTTACGTGAACTATAGTCATTAGTGAATCAATGAAGAACACGCGAAGTATAAGCCGATACTTGGTTGGCCTTGCAACACGTCATGTAAGGCCTTGCAGCTGTGCCGGCCTTGCATCACGTGGTGCATCGCGTGATTCAAGGATAGCGAAGTTTTGCTAATCCTCCAGACCAGGCACTTCGTGCACCACCTCGGTGTGCACCACGCGATGTTTCCTGACATCATGCTTTATCTGCTTGATTTATGCAAATAAAACTAAATAGCGACACCATCGAAGAGTTGTTTTCCACGTCCATCTTTCATTTGCGTTGTTTCTATCGTGCATTACAGTTAGGATGAGAACGTTCACAACTGAGAAATAGACGAAAAACCTCAATGTTACATGACCTGGCTCAGGGCACTGTCCGTCAACAATATCTGTGGTTTTCAATAGACGTTCTCTTACGGCCGTGACACTTTTATGGAAGTGCTAGATGTCGACTGGCGTAATGTGCTCTTATGTGGGACTGCTGTTTTGTACAAAATCCATACAAGGCGAGTGAAAGAAGGCGAGCCAAGATTAATGTTTATAAGTCAAACATCTGTCACAAGACCAGAGAATGAAGTTCAATGCTCCTTTAGCAAAAAACAGTCACATTTTATGGGGCCTAAGTATATTTCTAATAATTTTAAATCGACAGAACATGATATATTATGCCATAGCCCATGCATCTGAAATGTGTACTGAGAATTACTGTTACATGTCTTGCTTTGAGGGGCACAAAGTTTAGATCCCATTAAAAGTGATTATGCTTTCAGTATGTGCAAGCTATGTAGCACATATGGGGAAGTATAACTTTCTGTGCGGCTTGATAAAGAAATTCTGTTACGTGCCAAAAGACGCCCTTCTTTGTAAGACATTATAGTTATTATTATTATTCCACTAAATCTTCTTGGTGCTAAGAATCTGAGCGCTTAATTCACCAGTTTTTCCCCCAACTGTCATCACGAATGTTTGCATTTCGGGAAAGAAGTCAACTTCGGGCAGCTGTGCAGTTGGGATATATAAACTAGCAATAAACAGCTACCTATCGGCTTTCGCTTGCTGATGTGGAGGCTAATTTTAAAAAAAATTAAGATGCTGCAATCAATAACAACAAAGTATGCTTTTTTTTATCCACACGCACTGAGGTTTTCATGCTGAGTGGTTATTAACATCAAATGTTGCCAGCTAAATGTTAAGTTCACACTTATGCCAGTATGAGATCAGGTCTATTTTTTTTCTATACAGTAGTAAAGGTTTGTGTGTGGCCGACCACCAACTATAGTCGAAAAGTATACAACAATAAGTAGAAAGGCACATGCACTGATATCCTACGACGACTTCCCTCCGTTGAAATGCCCATGAGATGCCCCAGGACCAAGGTTTTTTTTTTCAGAGGACTGCATATGCTTACGTAAACTCGCATTTAGTACTGAAGACATTTCACCGCCTATTGCGAACAAAACCGAAGTAAATTTTTTAGGTGCGGTCACCACATTAACATTTTTCACAAAAAGGGCGACTCATTGCGCAGTTTTCTACATTTGTTAAAAAATTACGCTGCCTGCCCCGTATAAAAACATGACCTATGGATACTGCGCATATGGTTGATACAGCACCCTGAGAACAGTCTGTTTGAGCCAGTGGCTTTTACTTAACAACTACACTCTCTCGGATTCGTAAAGCTTCTCGTTGCCTGCACTTGCTATGCTTGAGAACTTTATCCTAACTAACAAAGCTTACTAGGCGTTGTCTTTACGTCAAACTCGTCTCTAGAGTAGCCCACCTTATTGCGAGTTGCGTAACCTTTCGTCCTTGTCTTACTCTGGCTTACTGAACATACATCGTGCTCTTTTTCAATGTGAAGTCCTTATCATGGCCCTGGCACTTTAAGAAAAATAACTATCTCTTACTCTGTTTTGCGAGTGCTGACTTGCCACCCATAGCTATCTTCAAAGTTACACGATTACTCTTTTTTGAAGAGGCGCGCTTGCGAGCACTCTGCTACGAGAGTGCAATAATTTCGAGAAGAATTTTGTTCTGTATCTGTAAAGCGAATTAAATAGATATATCGCAAGTAAGGAATCACCATAGCAGTTAAAAACGAGTACCAAGTACCTTGTATTTTTTTTGTTTTCTTTTTCTTAAAGCGCATGATCCCATCGTTCACAGTCAGAGTGATCGTCCCAGTCTTCGCTAGAGAATTTGACAGTTTCTTTTTACCAAATATATGTTTTATTAAGGTTGCCCTGCTAGTATAAACAATCTTCGTGAAGCTAAAAATTGAGTCCCACACCACGGCCCCGCATGCCGTAGAAACCGTGCAAAATACTGACCTTTACGCTTTCCGCCATTATCCGAAATACTCGCTATGCAGTGCTGTGTACTGCGATGAGCCAGTGGTAACGGATATCCTGTGCATGAAAACAGAAATGAACTGACATTTAAAGCTGGTCATAAAACCAGACATATCACCGGGCAAAATATAGACATTAGTGATAACCTAGTCATAGGTTCACCATCCTGCCGCAGGTGTGCTAATGGGTGTTGTGGTATGTGCTGGCGACGTGCCGTAGCAGGTGACACAAAAGAATGACGTACATCCTGTGTCACGGACTGCCAGTGTCATACCCACCAAGACACATTGACCTCGTAAAATTCTCTATAGCTTCAAACCGAAGGGATTCTGGGAATTTTGTTATAGAAAGGATGCACACTTCGTGCTGTGAGAGAACTTTATTTGCGACATTTCCGCCAGCGCATTTCGCACACGCCAGCATCCTAAATGGCAGGCGTTTTGTGAAATAGTTGCCCTATCCGAAGATCCCTAACGGAGATATCACTATGTACAGGTGGAGCCAGGATGCGCACAAGTGTTTCAGTCATTGTTCTGACTGTCGTATTAGACAAAAGAAAAACTGTGTGAAGCAGTACCTTCTGCTCGAATCATTGGGGGGTTGCTGGTTGCTTGCGAATAACGCCATTGCCAATATCCAATGGCTTAGAAATTGGCACGCAACGCACTATGATATCCCTTTAAATTCTGGAAGAGTGAAAATTTTAACTTCAAGGGATGGTGTCAAAGTCAATGATAAATAAAATAGGAGTAGTAACGCTCCATAGTGCAAGTATAAAGGCTGTTTAACGGAACAAGAACGAACCACATGAAAATAAAGTGCCGTACTGCAACTCAATGAAGCCAACAACACATGTTTTTTAAAGACGATAGTCTTTCTTGGGATACTTCAACGCAAAAATTTTGGTCTGGCTGTCTGTCTGTCTGTCTGTCTGTCTGTCTGTCTGTCCGTAACCCGATTCAGCTACTCGGCCAAAGTGTAACTACTTTCTGAACGCCCAGCCATCTTGAACTGGTGTTTGCGTTCATATTTGTGAACATACTTCGATCAAAAAGCAAATGCTACGCATTCCTGAGGTGCAACATTAATATGTAAGTGTCAGGACGTGTGTTCTTTTATTAGAAAATACATAGGTACGCAATTCTAAAGACCCTAGTGTTTTTAGGCTGCGCTGAAAATGCGACGCTGTGCACGAACTGCGACGCTTTGCACGAAAAAGCCCTGTGCCAACGATAAGGTGCTGCCGCTGGCAGTGGCCCTTGGTCACGGTGTAATGCCCTTGGTTCAGCACAAGCTCATGTTTTTCAATGGCGTCCATATCTCGCGCAGCGCCTCCTCTATGTTATCAATGCTAGCCAGATGCGGCCAATTCAACGTAGAGTAGGCGCTGTCTGAGGCAAGGCAAAACATAGTAGTACCGCCGGCACAAGGCTATCGTCTTTCGACGACATTTGCAGCGAAGCACGCAGATACGCGGCCAATTTTTTTTATATGGCACTCATTGATATTTTGTTTATGTTGTGCTTTATGAACAAAATTATTAATTCCTAATAATTATGTAATATATTTTATTCGAATTTGCATGTCAGGTGATATAGTTAGGTAAAGATTGTGAATTGCTTTACGGGTCTTTGCGTTACGCTGTACGTCACAAGACATCGCTGCCAGCATTGTTGTGGCTGCATACGCATGAGGAAACCGCTCATTACGCCATGTAACACACTGCTTTTATACAAACGAGCTAACATTGTTTATATTCTCGTGATTTTATTCTTTGCACACTGAGGAGTCAGTTCTTCCGCAGGTTTCGCAATCAAGAGTATTGCGTCCTCGAGGTCCCATCTTTGAATAAGTTGTGCCATTTCTGAGATTTTCTTAATCTTTTAGTACGTCACCATTAAGACTATAGATGTAATCAAGATCACGCTGCGTGCTCTTGTGTCTATGTATTTAATATTAGTAATTGCTACGGCTTTATGTACCAAAACTATATGTCAATACGCGGCGCAGCAAGCTCTTTCGCTCGGGGAGCCTCACTTAGCTGGATATCGTGGTTCGCATTTTGTGAATAGTTATGTGCATGCGAAAATTATGCCTATTTGTTCCGAATGTTTGTTTATGATTTTCTGGCTTAAATAATCAAAACTAGCTGGCATATGAGCTTCTTTTAACCGAACAACAAAAAGAGCGACTCAATATCCGAAGACTATTGCGAAAGTATACGAACAGGTTGACTTCTCACACTGATATTTAATGCTCATAGGATTCTGTAAAACCAATATTGGCTATTCGCACAACCGGTATGCTTTAGAACTGAACTGAAAATAGTGTTAGATTTAACGGCACAGGCACTAGTTCACACTGTAATGTCGTAGTTCAAACTGTAATTTATCCGGGCTACGCAATAAAGCAGTTACAGCCGATTGCACAACATCCTAAACATTACTATTAAAGACATTTAATCCCGGGTCAAACTTCGCTGCACTTAAAGCCGAAGGTGCAAAAGGATTCACAACGTAGGGTCAATTTGCAAAAGTAGCATATTGATCCCTTGCATACGCATGCGTCTTACGTTCGTCAATACTGTCGGCGAGACGCAAACAGCACCGTCTCACACAAAAGCTCAACGCACACATTCTGTCTAGACTTCGAACAGCACTCAAGATACAGGCCTTCACTTAAAATCCTCGAGTCCACTTCTTGTACGATACTGCTTGGTGCCTTATCGCAACGCTCCTCGTGGAATTTTCTTGAGTGAGAGCCGAGGAGCCGAAAATATCTGTCGTTTTCGCCACGCCGCTGCCAGAACGCTTAGTTGGCTATGCGCACGGGGCAAGGTTCGCGTAATCAAGATACTCGCTCGACGGGGCAGAACCTGCTTTTCCTTGCGGGGGGCCGTTGCCTCGCGCATGTGTTTTCGTCCGGCCACTATTAGAATAACGTTCCTGCCTTTCCGCAACTATCGATTTCTTCGAGCTTAGTGAAAGGGGACGCTTGTTTTTAGGCGGTCGCTTCCCGCGGATCAAGGAAACAATTGCCTTAATCGACACCGCTGCGTACTGACAGGTAAGGCTTTTTCGCCGTCTTTTGTGCATTTTGCTTATGCGCAAACGTGATGGAACTTAGCATTTTTTTTCACAGCATTCAAAAAAGGCAGTTTAAATTGCACTATATGCGAAGGACTTATCATGTGGCCTCTGCACCTGAGGGGTTGATGATTTGGCCTGCTAAGCTCACAGACGTAGGCTTGCTTCCCGGTCACGGTGGCTGCATTTTAATGAGGCCAAAATGCAACGTTTCCCGCGTAGTATAACTTTCTTGTGTTACGGAACCCTATGGGGTCGAAACAAAGTCCGGAGAAATCACTACGGCGTGCCTTATTATCGTGTCGTGTATTTGGCACTATGAAACTCCGAGTTGTTTTTGTTTTGGATTATGTTTTGCTTCAATGTTGGCACGAGTGTCCTAGACATCATTAGTAAAACTTGCAAGGAGGGCCTAAGAAAATTATCTTTCTCCTGATCCTCGGCATACTCTTTAAACGACCGTCTTCGCTTGAGAGCTTCTTCGTGCGGTTGCCTTTCATAAACGAGTAATGGGTATCGGTGTCGTAAGCGTATGCTGTGCCATCAAGGCGCTGATAAGGGTGGCGGCCACAGATTTTGCCAAGCTGTTGAGAGGCAAGTGTCGTCGAGTCATTCTTCGACGAAAGCACCTCGAAATTGTATCACAACTTTTTAGCACTTCCACTTTGAAAATAAGAGCCCCACAAGTTTTTTACTTGACGGAAAGGCGCCTTTTTTTGGATGCATATATTCTGTCACATATTTGTTCGATAGGCGTTTAGAGCAGTCCTTTTAATTCAGTGCTTCAACTATTTCAAGATTTGTCCCAAGTGAAGAAAAAGCGCCATGAGCGGTCGGCTATTCAGCAACAGGGGCAAAAGACATGAGGTCGCATTTCCGGGTCATGGGGTCTTCTTATGAGACACAAGATACCTTTCTATGTACTGCCACAACAACAACAAAAAAAAGGAAAATTGAGGTGGTCAGGCTGGATATAGGCAGAATGTTCTCCTTTACTAAAAAAAACAGTCTGAGAACTCACTATAGCACCAATTTTACCAAAATATTCGTTTATTGAGAGCATGAAGAAGTTTGACAATTCTATAAGTTGTGCATAACTTGAGTCAATTAGCGTAGGAGCCACTCAGCTCAACATCCCGCACTTCCAATTCAAACAAGCACACTTTCCGTGATACACAGTACAATCTTTAAGATTACAATCCGCAACAATACAATACAGTACAATCCGCAACAAATTTTTTTTGAATTATATAGACTGGTCTAATGTAACATCACTATTGTTAGCCGTGTCAATTTTGTTCTGCATTGCGCGTTTTGCGATTCCATAATACCATATAAATTCAGAAGTCTTAATGAAACTAAGCAATAATTCCTTGCTGAAGACAATGGTACACAAATATTTACACGCTACTTGCGGAACGAAAAGCTAAAGTGGGAGAGCCTAGACACTGGTGCAGTTGTGAGTGCGCTTAGCGTGGAAAAAGGAGCGGTTGCTTCACATTGCTATCAGCGACACCTACTTAAACCAGCTTCCTGTGGTACTGGCATGATTTTGGTGGTGTTACAGTGATATAAATAGGGACACAGACCCATAATATTGCTGGAGAGAAAATTGCGTTTTTTTTTGTCAATATATCTGTCACCTGTCAGTGTTTGACATCCTCGTTACTAAAAAGGAAATCAGGGGTCTGAATAGTATACGCCTGTTGATACAGCAGGCGTCTATTTTCAGCGTACCTCTTCGCAATCGTCAACGTGAAAGTGGACTGTCCTGAAGAAGCATCTTTGAGTCGAACCTCGATCATTATGGGCATTCATAAGTGCTGGTTGATTTGCGAACGCTCGTCGCGTACGCTGACACTTCATACTGCATTAAGCGTTCGGCTCTTGCGTACTCGTTAGCACTTAAGGGCAAGATGTCATGGATGATCACTTCTGTAAGATAACTGGTGCTTTTAGGGGCGAAGCTCCTTGTGGCATCACCTGGGCGGTTCTCGGTTGTCCATGCATCCTGAGTAGCCAGTAGGCACTGGATTTCGACCTCCAAGGTAGTGCCTGTGTGAGATGTCTCCTGTGCGTGATTAAACAATAAAAAAATTCACAGCGTACATGGAAAATTAAAGTGAGCTGCAAGTTGCCATGACTCATCGACCCTTTAGTATAAACGCGCCCGATCGTTACGTCGTTGATGATGTACTGCGCAGAATTCGCGGAAGATTACCGGTTTACCGACGAACCTCCGAATCTTCGCCCACTCATCATCATTCACTCCGTGGATATGGTGTCGTCATCTTCCAGTTCTCGTCTCGTTTCCGAGAGGGCGCTGTCCCCTAGACATGCGTACAATATGGCGGTTGGGTGAAGGTACGCTACATGGCGTTGGCGGTGCAGTGCTCTCCGATGGCGCGGGGATCTCTCATTCCCCGGATCGCCGTACGAGTGTGCTTGCCGGATCGTGCTGCTTGGCGGACCATGGACGACGACCGGTCATTGAAGTTTGAATAAAATTTCACACACACTATCGCTTTGATTACTGCTGGGCGAAACCACTGAAGATTTCACGGTGTGTAACCATGATTGCTTCATCACCATAACTCTCATCGACCCTTTAGTATAAACGCGCCCGCACGTCAGGTGATGATGTACTGGGCAGAATTACGGAAGATTCACGGTTTACCGATGAACCTCCGCAGCTTCGCCCACTCATCATTCACTCCGTGGATATGCTGTGATTTTTTTAAATACTCGCTTATTTAACCGCGACCGGAAGCGAGGCTACTTACACGGCCGGCAGTGAATAAACACTTGACGTGCGAAACAGATCATTCTACCTATGAAATTTCCGGAAAAAGACAGCGATATATGATGTGAAGAAATAACGTTGCCACGTAGAACAAGGTTGTTTTTTTTTGTATTTATATACAAAACATAGCTCGCGGAACAAAATGTTCTCTTATGTGCTTCAACATTTTCCTGTACCGTGCTTCATATACTATATAACCACTGTCACGTAGACAAAGACTAACGTTCTCGTAAACTGGGTATCCACATCACGCATGTTTTATTTTAAGTGTGTATGAAATACGTGAAGTGCTGCCACACGTGCGTCAGAGGCTGAAGAACGAACGTAAGAAATAAAAACTTGGATTTGACGGAACGCTCATGCACTTAGTGTGGGTTCCTAGCTGTATATCTCTACTGTACGCGTTTTGTGTGCTGCTCTGGGCCTTTACATTCCTATTTATTAGCGTAAGGTTTTATTAGGTTACACCGAAAATTTAGTAGCAGTTCGACTGTCACTTCACCTCTTTGACACTTTTTATACTACAGCGGACAACAGTCGAAGAGCCTAATGGACGAGGAGTCGTACCGAGACATTAGCGGCGTGTGGCTGCACAAGGCGTTCCGCGAGGAAAACGTCCGCTCGGCCATCCAGTACAAACCCCGCAAAGGCGACGTCTTTATCGTAACGTATCCCAAATGCGGTACCAACTGGGTTCAGTTCATAGTGTACAGCATTCTGACCAGGGCCAAGCCACTCCCGAGCCTGCGCGAACTCGGTCTCCTGAGTCCTTTCATCGACATGATCGGTGCCGAAGCGGCCGAGAATCCATCCAGAAGCGGTCCAATCATGACGCACCTTCCACCGAGTGTCCTGAAGCCTGTCCAAGGATGCAAGTACATCTACGTGACGAGGAACCCTTATGACTGCGCTGTGTCCTTCTACCACTTCATCAAGGGATTTACGCTCAAGGCGGTGGCGGATGTGTCCTTCGAGAAGTTCCTGTCCATGTTTCTGGCGGGAAAGGTGATGTTTTCTATTGCTTGCTTGGCTTTTCTGCTCAAACCTCAGTAAGCATGCTATACATTCTAAAACCAATGTCTTATTACGTCGCTTAAAGGGGTTGCGAAAGCTTCCGGGGTTCACGTTACGCTACTGACAATTCCAGCCATCATAGGCGTGCGCACAGGTGGGCAGGGGGGGGGGGGGGGCGGCCGCCTCCCCATGTCATCTAAGTGGGGGGGCGCAAAGTCTGCCCCTCATGCATTGACTTATAAGGGGGGAGGCGCTCGCACTAAACCTTCGTCCTCCTCCCCCCCCCCCCCCCCCCGAAGGAGAACCCTGCGCACGCCTATGCCACCCAGCGAATGTTCCACCTGAACATATAGACGAACGTGCATGGAAAGATTACGATTACCTCCTGATGTTATCGACAAGTAGTGAATATGGGTGCAACTCCTTTGCACATTGCAAACAGAAAGAATCGTAACTAACATATCAAGATAGCAGGCATGTGCAACGCCTGGTGCCACAATGTAAATGTAATTATTATTTTTTAGAGAAAATAAATAATTAGTCAACACGTGCGTGTGTGTGTGTGTTGATGGTGCAAGCATGCTAACTGCTTAGGCAGAGCGAAGGACATTGGTGTCGCACTGTCATGTAGCTTGCTTTATCTTTCTAAAGAAATGTAGACTCGTTTGCTTCGAGCTACGCGCTAAAGATGATACAGACATTGTTTCATATTACGTATATTATGACAATGTGGCAAATGCATACGAAGTCATGCTTTTAAGCCAATAACCACGTTCCTGTTCAGAACATATACTTTTAACCCTTGCCCTCCTGCTTGACGAGTATAGTCGTCATGAGCTTTTGTACCAAAGTAACCGATGACGACTACACTGCGCATCAACAAACTTCTTCCCACATGAAACCAATAACTCCTATACTCGTCATAGTTGTGTTTCTTGACGTTAGATGGCTGCATATGTCCATGTCGTGTCATTAGTGTCTCGGCTTTTAAGGCGAAAGTTTAATGTCTCATGCTCACGTCCGTCCGGTGTCCGTCCGTCCGTCCTTCCATCTGTCCGTCCGTCCGTCTGTCCGTCCGTCCGGTGTCCGTCCGTCCGTCCGTCCGTCCGTCTGTCCGTCCGTCCGGTGTCAGTCCGTCTGCCCGTCTCCGTCCGTCCGTCTGTCCGTCCGTCTGTTCGTCCATCCGTCCGTCTGTCTGTCTGTCTGTCTGTCTGTCTGTCTGTCTGTCTGTCTGTCTGTCTGTCTGTCCGTCCGTCCGTCCGTCTGTCTGTCCGTCCGTCTGCCTCGCGTCTCGCTGCGATTCGCGGTAAAAAATTAAAAAAGAAAACGCACACACATTCGGTCTGTGTGTTATCCCAGTGAGAGTGTAAAAGATAAAAGACATGGCATAGTCAGTGGAATGGCCACACGCTTTCGCCGAACACACTTTGGAATGTACGAAAGTGTCCTTCAATTTTTGTTTAATGCGATGCGTTAAAGCCATCTTAGAGCTACCGCTTCTACATAATTTAGTGAAATAAAGGAACTCCATTGAACTGAAATAAAGTTACTGTTTTCTTGAAAAAAGAACTACAAAGTGAGCGAAAAAAACTTCCGGTAAATACGATGCAATTTGCTTTGTTTTTCACATTAGGAAAAGGGTTAAACATTATTCACGTGCCAACTGTATGATTCTCATCACCGGCTTATATCTTCTCTCACGTAGACTTCGCGCTTGTTTGTGCATTGCAGGTTATTTACGGAGACTACTTCGAGCATCTCCTTCCTTGGTACCAGCGCCGAGCTGATGACAACGTTCTCTTTCTAACGTACGAGCAACTCAAAGAAGACACCAAGGGTCAGGTACTCAGGATAGCCGACTTCCTTGGTGACCACCACGGCGCAGCTCTTAGGGAAGACGAAGCGCTGTTGCAGCGAATCCTGGACGTTTGCAGCCTCGAAAACATGAAGACCTTCTTCAAAGATCCGCCCGCAGTGCGGATTAAACAAATAATGAAGGCGGAGCCCGAAGTGTCCCCTAAGTCAACAGAGTCTTCGAACAGGAGTCCGGGGAGAAACGTCGAAAAACATGAAGGCTCCGGCTTTGTGAGGAAAGGAATCGTCGGAGATTGGAAGAATTACTTTTCAACGGAGCAAATAGAACAGACAAAGGCGTGGATAGCCTCCAAAACGAGCGGAAGTGACGTCATGGAACTTTGGCGGGACCTAGATCTTCCGTGACGTGTTGTCTCGAACGGCATCTCAGGTATTGAGAAGACCACGGAAGCGTCATGGATCTTCATGTTTGACACATGAAGAGTGCACTGCACCTTGGTTCATCATTTTTTCCGAAACCATTTCAAAATCAGAGGAGTGGCGTTTCATCCCTGTTAGCTTTGCTAGACTCTGTAGAAACCTTGTTATAAAGTTGATAAAGGTATTTACTGTTAACGCAAACTATACTACTGCGTATGGCTTTAAAGCTCACCGGAAACAGGTTATTGTACACGTTGGAGCGTTTTACCGAAAGTTACACCGGGAAATTAGTGAGACTATTAGTGGGGGATGCGGGGAATAAAATAGACATTTTCGAAAAAATTATGCATTTTAGCATTTGAGTTGGTTTGGGTTGCTTGTTCATTAAAGAAGACGCTCACCAAGCGTGGTTGTAATCTGTTCAGCAGAAGATAATAAAATAATTGTTTTCTTGAGACAGTGGCGTGCATTCCCTGTGGAAAGCAGCTCTGAAAGCCCTTTTCAAGACGAGGCAGCTAAGCGGGCGAGAAGACGAACGCGAAGTGGATGCCCGCGCTAGAACGTTTGTTTTCAGTGACTTTTGTTCACGGAAGACTTTCTGTGGACAGGGAACCAGGGGTCAAACAAATAAATTAAAAAAAAGCACATATTTAGCCTCGGTAACAGCAGAGTCGCTGACATATTGGTACCGAAAATCGAATTGGCGGAAACGTATCACGTGACCATCGACTGCTGGTTTCGCGTCAATTCTGAGTTGTTCCTGTTATGTTTGTGTGCTACTTAACTTATATGTTCTTTCTCCTGCGAGTTCGTTGGCATCAGCGAGTGGTCCGTTTTGTGACCACAACGTGTTGTAAGCAACATTCACATCTCGAAAGGTGCGAAAAATTGAAGACTATTGGATGAAATTTTCACAGAACAGCGTCGTGTTGAAGAGAAAGGCCCTACTTATGCAGCATGTGACTTTAATTTTTCTTACCATCAAAATGAATAGCACTGTGTGAAATCTTTGAACTCAATTTTTTTTTAGTTTGCTCTGTTGGTAGAGAAGGAGCGCATTCGGAAAACTATGATTTCCCTAATTGCGTCGCCAATCGCCGCTGACAAGGTTGTTTTCAGACTGAAATTTTGCAAGGAACAAGATCATGTACTTTTATGATCCCCACGTATTTTCTAACTCATAAAATAATAAGACAATATGTCTGACACGCAGTAACAAGAAAAAAAATTATCATCCCATTTAGAGTGACCACATCTTTACGCAAACGTCATAAAAATACGTGACTCCCCTCTTCCTGCACAACGAACCATCTATAATGTGTTTACTTATAAACACTGATATATTTTGCACTTTTGAAATTATACTTTTCCTAAAATGACACACCTGATTAATCACCATAACAGCTGTAAGTTTCTTTCTATTCGTGCTAGGGTGCTGAAATTCAAAAGCTGACATCAGCCCCGCATCTCCCCTTGAATCACAAATTCGTGACCGGTTTTTCGTGCGTTATATGCAATGCTGGGCTATGTTTAGACACTGATGCTATCGCTTGTCACTACTGAGCGAGAGTGTTCATCTTGATATTGACTTTTTTAGAGTCTTAATGTTCTTTCCTTTTGCCAATTATTTTCGCCTTTCAAATAAAAAAAACAAGTACTACATTCCAATAACAACTACAATTATAAAATTAGAAAGCTAGTTAAAATCAATTCAGTGGTTGCGAAAAAAATGTTTTATTTTCTGTCCTGTTTTAAAAAGAATTTTTCGCTATTGCACTTTTCTTCATGACATCGTTAGTAGGCCGCGTAACACAAAGGTTGGATAATTTTACGCTTTTGTCGTAGTGGGGAAAATATGTCATGACAATTGTGGTATTCATAGTTATGAAAGCGTTTCATGGCATTCATTTTTGCCTAATGTACGACTATAAAACAGTAACTGAATAGCAGCATGTGTGAGTGCAGGGACTTTATTTCAGGCACACTTAATCTGTCTTTAGCAGTGTGAACCCAGGCGATGTGTGTATAACTACACTTATTTAAATAATAGAGAGTTTTAGTTTGACGTTTTTACGGCCCGCTCCGCTCCGAGTTGGCCCGCTAAGCAGCAGCGGAGCGGCGGACGGCTTTTTCGTTTTCAGTTATGCGTTTTCCGTTGCGGACCGCAACTTTCACAGTTGCAGCGCCCTCTGGCCAAGTTCAGCCTCGTTATATAAAAGGAAAATCCATATTGTCGCTTTTACGAAGTAAAACAAGTATGCATAACTCACTTGTTCACGAAGTATTCAAAGTTGCTCTTACAATGCGTTACCAGTACATTTCATCGGAAAAAAAAAATAAAGCGTCCACTGGAATATAGCCATGCGATAGTCAGCGATGTTGCATTCCAGAGCCAGTTCAATCCGTTCGGACGCCAACGCATCAGCGATGTTTTCGTCACCTGTGCCGTCTTCTTTACTTCGTGTCACTTTCCTTCACTCGGCGCCTTGAAGTAAGCACAAATGTCCGTCACTGGGAAAGCGCTTTCGCGGCTTGCGCTGCGCAGACGAACGTGAAGCCACCGTGCACGTGGGAAGCACGTTGAGCACTGTAGGCAGCCATCTTGGAATATGCGGGCAGTCGACGCACGCGTGAGGGAGGGCGCGCGCATCGACACCCCTCGCTAGCGGGAACGGTAGTCACGCTCCACGCTCCGCTTAGGCTGCCTGTAAGCGGAGCGTGGGCCTCGCTCCGCTAGCCCGCTTACGGCTAAGCGGAGAGCGCGTGCGCACTCTGCCCCCGCTCCGCTTAGCTGCTGAGAGGAGCGTAAAAACGCGAAACTAAAACGCTCTAATATCCCGTTGGAGAAGCGCCTTATTATTGCCACAGCCACAACGGCGGCTGTTAAAAAATTCAGGCCACGAAAATATTCTTTCACCGCCGTTACGATACTGCGACTTCAGCTTTGCCGCATCTCAAATTCTAAAACAGTCTGCAATGTCAATGCACAATAAATTCCTTGCATACCCAACACCTCAAAAGCGGAGAAGCCTAAACTAGGCGTAATGTGTTGCTCGAAGGCTGCAGCCTCCTGTTAGAGTATGAGTTAGGAGACTTTGAAACTTATTGCGCTAGCACTAACTTAGGTTACCTTGTTCAGCTATTTACATAAGGGAATACTGAAAATCTTCAGCCGCAGATGCCCGTGTCATGATGTCTGTAGAAAGCAGAATTCTCAATAAGCTTCTCTCAAATGCACGGCAGTGGACTGGGTCCTTTAAGGCGATCTGTGGACCATTTTATCTGCTTTCGCAGATGAAAACTGCGCAGATGCTACAGCATTAAGCAGGACGTGTTACCGAGGTGACAATGGAACCTGTGCGAAAATTTATCCTCTGCCTTTCTCGCAAGGCACAGGTCTTTTTCATTTTTCTCTGTTAAGCAGTTCAGTCAAACTATGCAAAGCTCAGCCGCAGCAGTCCGGGCATTGTAAAACTAGATGGATTAGTGATTGTCCCACGCACGTTCGCAAGCACTAGCGGGCTCTTCCAACAGCCGTATCAAGTCTTAGCATGGAAAACTCATCAAGTTGGCGAATTTTTATTGTGTTCAGCACTACTGGCAATAGTACTGACGTTATTTTGCAAGTTTTCGTAATTTTTTAGGGCTATTGTATTTTCGTGAATGAACAAGCAAAAAAAACGTATAATACGACAATATCATGTGTCAAACGTGAAAGCTTGATCCATTTTCGTTATTCAAGCCAATTCAGCAGGATGCCTTAAAACCATGCAAAATTACACTCTACTTTGAATACTATGTAGAGATTGCGATTCAAGACACACGCAACGCCGCATTATTGAGGACCGCAGAAAAAGTTCTATTTAAGAGGAACTTTTGGCATGCTAAAAAAAACTTTTCATTAATAAAGTTATTTACGGATTTACATCTCACCGACACACATAGATAGCTCGAAATGTAACTATTCATTTCAGTAAACTTACATAGGAAAATTTTCTGAGCATGACACTTTTATAAGCATAAAGGCTACAAGTCACTAAAGCACAGAAATTTTCACAAGGGCATATCTGGTGAAACCATTGGTTGGTTTATAGGTTTTCACTTTCGAAAGCAACTCAGGCTATCAGGGGCACCATAGTGGGAGCTCGGGATCACAGCCACTGCAATGATCGCAACCACATCTTTCGAGTCAGCCGCCGGGCACACCAACCAATAAGTCACCGCGGCCACCCTTTATGTGGTGAAATCGGTGATCCTCGATTGCTTTCACGGAGATGAAAAGCAAACATGAAAATACATTTGTTGAACAAAAAAGCAAATTTTTTTCAATATGATTGCATTCATTGCGACACTTGACCTTTTATGAACATCAACCGCGGGTCCTCTTTGGCTCGCATCCGATATGAATTAAAGGGCTTAAGCTTGTCCGGAGACAATTCATGAAGTCCGGGATGTTTATAGTTTAGTTTCGCCTGTTCCAGGAACTCAAGGGAGGTCAATGTCACTCCAAAGCTTCATCACGTCGGATCCTTGGGTATTTTTAAGAATCCAAGATTTCGTCTTTTCAATTTGATCGGTCGTGAAGTGCGTCCTCCAGTCACCCACGGCGCCCTTGCGTATAAAGCCTTCGCTTTCGTGGGTCTCCACGACTATAGGCTTATCTCGATAGACATCCAGAGATTTCAATGCCTTCTCCGGTGGAAGATTTAGAAGATCCCTAAGCACACCACGCGTGCTACTGTCGAACACACGTCTCATGTTGCCTAAGCTGCAGACGTCCAAAACCGTACGGAGCAGAGCTGGGTCTTCTCGCAGCTGGTCGCCGTACTTTTTTCCCAGGAAGTCGGCGATCTTCAAGGCCCAGAACACGCTGTCTTTCCTTGCCTGCTCGTAGGTGAAAAACAGGACGTTTGGACGGTCGCGTTGCGAATACCACGAATGGAGGTGGTCAAAGTAAGGTCCCCAGGCTAGCTTGTCCGACACAAACAGTTCGTGAAATCGCGCGAACGAAACGTCCTTCACCGTTTTCGGCGTGAAGCCCTTCATGTGGTAGTAGAAAGAGACACACACGTCGTAAGGGTTTCGAGCGACGTAGATGTACTTAGCCTGATCGGAGTACGGCACTCTGTCGAAAGGGAGGTGCGTCTTCAGGATACCTGGTCTGGGCATCTTCTCAGCCGCTTCCGCTCCCATGAGTTCCAGGAATGGCGAGGCCAGCGTAAATTCTAGTCTAGTCTTCGGGGGATCCCCATTTTTTCAGTATGCTGAGCACGAGGTACTGGATCCACGTGGTTCCGCACTTCGGGTAAGTCACCACGAAAAGGTCGTTACTGTGAGGCTGGTACGAAAACGCTGTGCGCAGTATACTCTCCTGGATGAACTTGTGCATCCACAGGCCGTCGACAAACCTGTAGTTCTCCACGTCCATAGCTAGCTCTTCTTCACCTGCAATGAGTTCAATAAATTAACATATTTCTATTCAGTCTCACTTTAGTGTCTATTGTTACAACAGTGATGAGGGCAAACAGGCAATAATGCACCGGCTGCTGAATGAGCATAAGTTTAGATCCCATTCAAGGCAGTAATTTCCTGAAAACCTCGTGCGAAGAAAAAAAGCTGCGGAAATCATTTTGTTATGGGAAGTTTCCAATAAAGCAGGATAAAGCAGGTCATGGAAAATTCGAAAAAGTACATTGCTTCAATATCCTTCGTTCGAACTGTATGCCTAACATTTCAATTGCATATACAATCTAAGGCACCATTAGCGGTATATAAAAGCATCCAAGCAAAATAATCAAGTTATCCTGTCTTTTAAGTTGCCATGCGCAATGCTAGACAAGGCGACCGACTGTGCAGTCAGATGGCTGAACAGTTTTCCGAACAGAGTTTGTCTGTTATACAAAGATATTGTAAAAGCAGACCGTGAGGCAGTTGATGCTTGCAGTGTATGACAAGCAATGCAGTATGTCCTACGAAGATAACTGCATAACCGAGCGATTTGTTATGACTTACTGGCGGTATATTGTACCCGACTTCACCATAGTCGTGAATTTGAACTATTCTGGCATGCGAAGAGGAGGAGTTTGTGATAACCAAACCGGCATATGACTGTGAAGAAATCGCTGTAAAGGCGAGGACGAAGCTTATTATGAGAAGCCAACGTTCGGAACACACGACAAATACAAATAGAGGTGTCTTAACTCCACGGTCGTCTCCGAAGTTTCACGCCACATGTAGTCGCAATGCCAAAATGCTTTGAAAATAAAATCAATGAATGAACACATATAAACTGTCGCATTTTAAAGAAAAAGTATCTCTTGTTTTCGGAAGGAATGATTCATATAAAACATTACAAACATTGCCAAATTCTTGAGAGCGAAAAAGGTGAAAAACAATTATTTACTTTTTCGTTAGTAGTCCTGCTGTTCGCTACGCAGAATCAGAACGTATCAACAAGGCATTTGTTTCACTTTGCAGCACACATGAAATACACTGTTGTACCAGACGGAGTGTCTTCCCGAAAGTTATGCGGAAACATTTGTGGCAGTGGAAGAGCCTGGACACTGCGCGCAACCACTGGGTCACACCAGACGTGACGTCCCGGCATTCGCTCCTTCGTTCTGCGTAAAGCCGGTGCATGACAGTTTGCGCGCGGCGCCAGACGCAGACGTGGGGAGACCGAAGAAAATTCGCACTGCCGATAAGGAAGCCGCTTAGCGGGAATCGCGGCGCGCTGCCAAGCAATACTGCCGGACTCAACTCATTTAAAGTAGTCCCCGATCAGTACGGCCGAAAGGCGACTAGGCTGGACTAAACTGTAACTTGGCATCACTTGGCATTACTTCGTACAACCTTGCATTGCTTGGCATAACTTGGTATAACTTGGCATCAAGTCGTATGGCCAGGGCCAGCTAAGAAACGATCAGCTCTGCTGTGCCTTTAGCCCTGCCGGAACCTTGCATTGCTTGGCATAACTTGGTATAACTTGGCATCAGGTCGTATGGGCCAGGGCCAGCCTAAGAAACGATCAGCTCCGCTGTGCCTTTAGCCCTGCGCCACAAGTGGAAGGTACGCCCGGGTTTTTTAGATGCGAAGCATCTTATGCTCGGGGCTCTGTCCGTCCCTCCCGTGTCCCGCGTCCCCCCGTCCCGCGTCCCGCGTCCGGCCATTTCATGAAGTAGGGAAGCACCCATTATGCCAACCAGAACACTGTAGTAATATGAAGGCCGTCAACCACTATCACAGTCATCAGAGTCATGGCCGAGATCACAGAGAGGCTGCTTAGCAATGGCTAGGCAGGTGGTGTCTGTCGCCCAGGTTGACCCCATTCCTTAATCTTGCTTGCATGTGTTTGGAGGGGGCTTAGTCCGTCCCTCCTTCCGCGTCCCACACCACCACAGCGCATGCGCGTCCCCTCGCCCTCTCTCCTACGCTCAACCCCCCTTTCTCTATTCTAGGAATCCTCTACGGAGCGGCCCCCCGCGTCCCACACCCCCTCTACAGCGCATGCGCGTCCCGTCCCCTATCCTCTCCTACGCTCACCCCCCATTCTCTACTCTAGGAATACTCTACTCTACGGAGCGGCTCCCGCGTCCCACACCCCCCACAGCGCATGCGCGTCCCCTCCCCCCTCTCTCCTCTAGGAATCCTCTACTCTACGGAGCGGCTCCCGCGTTCCACAGCGCATGCACGTCCCCTCCCCCTCTCTCTCCTCTCCTACGGTCCCCCCCCGTCTTGTCCTCTAGGAATCCTCTACGGAGCGGCGCGCACGACAGGTGGTGTGACAGCTGCATACTCCTGTCACACCACCTGTCGTGCGCGCCGTTGGGGGGTGCCACGGTAGTTCCGCGGTATGAAAATAAAGGAGCGCGCGCGCCTCATTCTTTCTCCTGTGCAGCGCCGCGATGAGCGCCGGGACCGCTGCCGTGAAATGAGAGCGGCGACGTTCCTCCCGCTCAAGCTGATTATCCCCCCGCTGCTTCGCATCCACACATGGTTCCCTTTAGCGGGAGATGGGGAAATATTTTTTCGTGTGGACTTGTTTCTCACTTCCTCGACGAAGTTGAGTGCTTCAACAAAATATATCTGCACCCACTTACTGCACTCACTAGATAATACCTAGATGATTAAGTTGCCAATGAACGCGTTAAAATCATGGTGGTATTTGCCGGGAGAGTTGTCCTTTTTTCTCAGACGTTCATGTAGGCATCTTAGGCTACTCTTTTTCTCGCGCCGATGATGTCTGCATCTGCATAACAGAAAGACGAGCACACAGCTCAGGTCCCATCATTTCATGTAATGCCATAGCCAAACAATGCTACGATAACTGCGGAACACACACTCTCGAATGGCCATTTCACGCAGTATTTTCAAATACTATAGGAGCATAGATACAGCTACTAAACAGCAGCACGCGCGTGTGGAGGAACTGGAGAGGATGCGTGTCCAGATGCGCCAAGCTATATAAAGGAACGTTTCGTGGCAGAAGACCCTGATTATTATTTGTGTACAAGCTAAACCATGATGGTGCACCTAAATGCACACCCACACGAAAGCCGAAACGAAAGCTGTTACAAAAATAAGGTGAACACAGAATACGCCTCTAGCTGCTGCAATTCTACAGTTTCGGCTTCTTATAGCTACCGGAAAACCTTTCACAATCATTAGACAGAAGCATCATAGATACAAACAAAGAACTTTTTCCTCTGCATTGGAATCAATGTCAAGTTGAAAGCGGTATGCTGTTTTCAAATAAAAAGAAAACGGCCTTGTATTCTTAGATATTACGCTGTCGGAGAAGCCTAAACCACGCGTACTGTAGCATCATGTTCGCGTACCACGTGAACATGATGTCGTCAGCATGATTTGAGATGATACAGTATAATTAATTACAAGGCAGAAGTTGAGGAAAAGATGAAAGCTGGAAGAGATCAATATTGCTGTACGCGAGGTGTCGCGGGAGGAAGCGACACCCTGTGTTTAAGAATATTCATCGACTACTTACAGGAACTTTGAAGCTCCTCCGCCACAGATCCGTGTGTGCCGATGTCTCGTAAGCGTCTGCTTCATAATATACTGCGAAATGGGCGTCAGCGTGCGGAGCTCTTTAGTGGACAGCCTAGCCGGCCCTTTAGGTGATATGCTTTTCCACATGACGACAACAGCCCAGACGTTGCGACAAGAAACAAGGGTGCGTTATCAAAGGAGCAATGGAGCTTCAGCGAAATTTTGTTTTCTACTTTTCAGCAGGCTTTTTTTTTTCTAACGTCTACTTATAGCAGTCCTGCCGAACAATACAATGTTGCGAAGTAGCAGCCCAGGCAACGACAGATTAGATATCTCACGCAGTGGCTGTGATGCAGGTTCTTTATTTCGCTTGTATGAGGCTCTCTATGGTTGAGCCACTGAGAGTTTTATGAAGGACAAAGCCGTTGGCATTCAACACACACACAAATCTTTTAACAAAGAATTAAAGCGAAAAACTATGTACATAAAATTAATCACTTAATAAAAGGTTCTCGTTACACGGCGAAACACTCTTAACGGCACACAAAACGCAAGTCAAAGACTTAAGTTACTCGGAATAGTTCAAACGCGGATGAGCAGCGAAGCGGTCGCATAATGGTGTCGAGTCTCACCATGTTGTCGAGGGCTCGGCGACGTTTAAGAAACGGGAACGCGGTGGCTCCGCCTTGTGGAGTGTGCGCGGGCTGGTTGGTTCCAGAGAAGAAACGGTGGCTGCTGGGCAACCCGTCGGGAAACCAGGGACAACCTGGCCTGCCAGCTGGACGCACAGCTCGGACCCATAGTACGACTGCTGCTGCTACGTTGCCTGCCGGCGCCGAAGTCCACAGACCTTCGGTTGGAGTTCACGACCGGACATCTCCAGCGGGAACGCGACGGCTGGAGGCCCCGGCCGGTTGAACTCTTCGTGGCTGAGGTCCGCAACCCGACGGCCCATCTTCAGCGCCCGGTTCGGTGACCACCGTCCACTCGTCTCGTTCTCCTCCAACTCCCCTCGATCTTCGGCGGCCCAGGATTCCTTGAACTCCGGCCCACCTGTCTCGTCCTGATTGGCTATTGCTGGACTGGCGTGTTGGCGAATGATTGGCCCTCTCTTCTTTTGTATTTTCAATGTTGCGTCCCCCCGTCATTGCGCTTGACTGTCCTCAACGTCGTCGTCGTCTATGCAGCACCGCGCAAGCACTTTGCCGCATCTTCTTTCTGTTTGCTCCGCGCACTTTCCGAAGACGCACATGTGAACGCGCACCACACATCACAGTGGCCTACGCATTATAGCCAGCATTAGCTACTTCTTTCAACAGCAGATGGTAGTGTTAGTGGAAACCTTGGCAAGTTGGAATTTTACTCAGTGCTATTGACTAAAGGACCCAAAAGATGGGAACATCTGGAAAGCACCAATTGAAATATATGGTTGACACGAAGTTAGGAAGATGTGCTGCTTTGATTCACGCACATTCTTTTCGGTGGCAATCATTGCACACAAATGGCAATCAACGCACACCGATCGTGTCGCACGATACAAATCGGGATGTTCGGCGCACGCTTATCTGCGACTTTACATTGGTTGTTTTGCATTCTTGTTGCGGTTGGGCCCACAAACAAAACAAAGATTAAGATCGTCGATCTTACGCTGAAATTTCTAGCCTGGCCACTTCTGACCCCTGATTTATGTTGTTTGAGGTGGGTTAGTGTATGTCTTTCAACCTATTTCGTAAACTGGAGGCAAGCGCTGCGTGGTTCGGTCATCCCACCGCCTATAATCGCATTTGATTTCCGAGCCACAGAGTCTGTTTTTGTGCGGAGTCATGATGTCATGTTGCTGTGATCTCGGTGTCTTTATTAGTCGGTGGCTTCATCATGAATGTGGCAAAGTATGATGGTATTTTGCTGCACCTATAAATTTCATGTTAATTCGAGAGGCCGTAGTTGCAAGTTGAGCACCAGTCGTGTATCTCATTTAGTCTTTAGCTTGTAGCGTTATGTTTAATATTCTATTATGAATCGACTTTCCTTTCAACAACGTTCTTATGAGATCGAGTACAATGGACAAGGCGCTAATCTGTCCGTTCTAAAGAACACATGAGCCGTAAAAATATCAGCATCATCATCACTATATTGTTATGTTCCCTGCACGCTGACAACCACTCCCGCTAAATTCTAATTGACCCCGGGTTTTTCAAGCTGATGCAAAAGAGATACAGGAAGGGGAAGATGGAAACTTGCGATGAGACATTTTGAATGTGCGCCGGAGCCAACGTTTCGACAAATGGACTTCTCTTTTTTCAAGACTGCAAGGTTTCAGCCTTGAAAAAAAAAAAAGAAACAAGTCCACTTGTCTAAACGTCGACTCCAGCACACACCCCCGGTTTAGGAATTTCTCAAGCTGATGCAGTACTATAAACCTAAGTTGGCGCATTTTTTCACTCCGCCCAACTTCTGGCATTCTCGGCTTTGCTCCCCACCGCTTTGTGCCCAATCCCTGACAATAAATGCATAATAGTTATCTGTCAGACACCTAATTTGGGTTCGCCAGCTCCTGTTTTCATGCCAACGAGGATATCAGATAATCACGCCTGCCCTGTAATCATCTGTAATATCTTTGGGTCTCTTAAAGGGGTGGTGCCATCAAATTTCGAGGCTATAACAAGCCTGTTGTGGGTTTCCACTGTATGCAAGGACAATCCACACGAAGGGTCGGACACAGCAAACGTTCAGAACATATTTTAATTCACTTCCAAAGTGCACCTAAATGCTCATTCTCCCGATCGAGATCCATCGCTAGCGCGCCAACACTGACGCAGCTCTATAGGAAGGGCAACGGAAGTTGTAGTGACGTCACACCAGATCCTAGTGACGTGGGTGACCGCCGGACCTGTTTGCGAGAGCAGACAATACTCAGGACGACGTGCGTCACAGCCTTGGTTGGTCACGTGACCAAGCCTCCTACACTGCTACGTCACTGCCCAACTTGGCGCCCAGAAACCGAAACCGAAAGTTGCCCACATAAATAAGGCGATGTTAAATTATTTAGCGAGAATACGTGAATCATGGTGCGTGTATCATGCTTCGTAGAGCTATAAGAAATGCTTGCAGCGAAGAACGCGCAAGCCACAAATTTGGTGGCGCCACCCCTTTAATTATACGCAAAAGCACATTTATTCAGCTACATCCGTAAACGACCAATAATCACGAATACGCACGAACAAATTTATTTTGAAACGGTAGAGACATAGCTGACAAAGCATTAGCTTTACCGATTATACTGCTAGTCCAAATACAAGACATCTCCAAGGCATTAAAGCTACTTGCTGATAAAAAAAACTTCACTGCGCCACTACATTTGGCCTACTCGACGAACCCAACTCACTTTTTCTCAAAGAAAACAAGGAAATTGCTCTCTGCATTTGAAAACCCAAGATACGTTGCACAAGCGGTCAGTCAAAAGAACGCAACAACAAAAACAAAAAAGACGCGAAGCGCCATTAGAGACAAAGTACCACCAAGGTCTACACATCTCGGGAAAAGCGCCTCGTAATCACCTGCAGTCGCTGCCCTATAGGGGCTCCGTTTGCTGCTTTCATTGAAATTATCATGATGCGCTGTCTACGACTGTGTCAAATTCACGTAACATATTTCCAGGGCTACTCAATATTACATTTCCAAAAAATAAAATGAAGTAATGTGTTATTTTGTGCGAGCTTCGCCAAATAATTGTAACTTAGCGTGTAATTAAATACTTCATCATTTTGCAGTCAGTCATTTTTAATTTTGACATAAGGATAATTGATGTTAGTTAGCTTTTGGTTGCACTCATTTCGAGAAAACAAAAGTAATACGCACACTTTCAACGTTGGTTCGTGAGCGCGGTACTCCGAACAAAATGTCCAACGCCGTTCTGCCTTCACCAAAGTGATCGGTACAATCATACACCGCACACTGAGGTTAGCTGAAGTCATATTGACTATGCAGAAGGTTCGATTCATCTTATGAACAATGTGTTTTGTTCTATTTTGGCCACAAGTTCACACAACTAGCATAAACAAGTTGCGTACACAAACATAGCCACTAGTGCTGACGGGGTTAGAGTTGGTTTTGCCACATTTTGATCGTCTGTCTGAATCCGTATATATCAGCATTCCCCTTTTACGGCTCCTTAGCTGGCAAGCCGGATATTGCGTCCGTTTCTGTAGGTAGTCCGCGCAATGTCGTTTTGAGGGGGGGGGGGGGGGCTTTGGGATTTTGCTAAGTGAAAAGAGGACCAATGCTTCTAGGCGAAAAGAGGACCAATGCCATATTCAAAGTTCGTGGCCTAAATATGGCCCAGTTATATTAAAAGGGAGAGGAAAAATAGCAATTAACAAATTGTTTGTTCTCCATCACTTTGCGCAAACTGATTATCTTCATTACAAAAACTAAATCGACCTAATTATTATTGCTTAAATGAATCCCGATAGCATTCGTGGTAAATCATGCAACACAATTAAAAATGTCATGCCCGACTATTTGCACCTTCTTCCAAACACGAATCTGCATCTAATCGTGGGAACCTCATGGCACATTTGAGAAAACATGATTGAACTGAAATGAGTTGGGGTCTATGGCTTCTGAGCTCTTTTCAGAAGTGGGGGGATGAATGCTGTAATAAGCGTTGTCTCAAAAAGGAAGATATTTACACAAGCCATGTAGAGCTTAAAGGGACACTAAAGTGAAATAATAAAGCAACTTAGACTGAGTAATTGTACTCTGAGGACTCTAATGTCGTTAACTTCATCATCATGGGTTTATAATAGAGGGGAAAATCGAGGCCAAAATCTCACTTTTAAATCTCGCGCCGAAATCTCCACACGTTACGTCATGGATTTCAAAGTGCATTTGTCAGAAATTGGCGACATTCCTTGCGTTAAATTTCTTGAAACCTGTTTGGGTAAGTCTATGGAAACCCTTAGGGGACAATGTACTTCACTTTTACCGATTAGAACCTGCCTATGGCCTAGTAGACGCCATCAAAATCTATGACATCACGGCGTTTGGTTCGGAAATTTGAAGGTGGCGTCACTACCCGCATTTTCATTTCGAGTGTTTTCTCGCTTACCAAACGTCTTCTCGCGGTAAGTGGTGTTATCGGTATTGCAAAATTGTAGTTCACTAATACTAGAAAAATCGTTTTTCTTTTTAAAGACTCTCTAAGAAACAGCGAGGCTGGTCTATCTTAGGAGCTTCACGTGGCCTTCTTGGCTGATGCTAGGTGTATGCTTGGCGTAGACAGAGTCGAACCACAGGCTGTCACAGACCATGCAAGAATGTACAAACTATTTGGGCGTTAAAGCAGGTGCATTCACAGAGAAGGTTTGCGATGGCTTCGTTGCACCCGCTGAGTTCACGCAATTGGCTATCAGTCATTCTTAAAGTCAACGAATAAGTATCCTGGAATGTAACTCCAAGCCTGATGCGGATTACCAGAGCTGGACCACGTCGTGATGGGTTTGATGTGATACGTAATTAAAGATCACATAGTAAAGTGAAATACATATACGCTTATTACTTCAGTGTTCGCTGATTGCTCCGATAAAATTGCGTTTAGCTTATTTGTTCTCTAAGATAGGAAAAGGGATGGAGACGCGTCAAGGAACTGATAAAGTATGTAGAAATTTCTTTAAAAATTACCAGATTTCTTTATTTTGACAGCCGTTTGTCGGCACAAACGGAAATCATTATGTACAAAGTATTCGAATAACTTTTCAGGCTCTTTCTCAGTGATTCAGAGGAATTCAGTGCACGCTCTCAAGACACTTTTTCAGCAAAAAGAAGTAAATCATTCTTTTTACGTCATTCGTCATGCACTGCGGGCACGTACCATCCCTCTTTTTATGTTCGGTGCGTCGTAGTCAAGGAAGGCCGATGTCACTCCAGAGCTGCATCACGTCGGTTCCCTTCGTTTTTTCCTCAATCCAAGCTTTTGTGTTCGCAATCTGCTCGGGTGTGAAGTGAGTCCTCCAGTCTCCAACAATGCCTTTGCGAATAAAGGCCTTCGCTTTCGTGCATTTCTCGGGGCAGATCCAGGTTACGATACGCCTCCACCGACTTGAGGGCCTTCTCTGGTGGCAAGTTCAGCAGGTCTCTTATCATGTTGGGCACGCTGTCATTGAATACGCACTTCATGTTTTCCAAGCTGCATGCTTCCAGCACTTTACAAAGTAGATCCGGTTCTTTCCGCAGTTCGTCACCGTACTCTCTACCCAGGAAGTCGGCGATCTTTAACGCCCACTGTGCCGTGTCTTTCTTGGCTTGCTCGTAGGTTAGAAAAAGTACGTTGGGACGGTTGCGTTGCTCGTACCACGACAGCAGGTGGTCGAAGTAGTCGCCCCACGAGAGCTTTCCCGAAATGAACAACTTGTGAAACGTAGCAAAAGAAACGTCGTTCACTGTCTTAGGCGTGAAGGCCTTCGTGTGGTAGTAGAACGAGACGCACACGTCGTACGGGGTTCCTGGCGACGTAGATGTACTTGGCGGGCTCGGTGTACGGCGTCTTGTTGAACGGTAGGTGAATCTTGAGCACGCCCGGCCTGACCATCTTTTCAGCCGCTTCGGCTCCCATCATTTCTAGGAATGGAGACGCGAGCATGAAGTCTATGTATGTTTTCGGAGGATCACCCTTGTTCAAGATGCTGAGGATGAGGTACTGCGTCCACGTGGTTCCGCACTTGGGGTACGTGGCGACGAAGACGTCGTCGGGGCGTGGCTGGTACGAAAAGGCTGACCGCAGTATGTCTTCTAGCAAGAACTTGTGCATCCATAGGCCATTCGACGTATCTGTAATTCTCCACGTCCATGGTATTCTCAGCTCCCTGCAGCAAGCCAAAAAACATGGTTGATCCCTCCGTCATATGGAATCGGTATAACACGAAAAGCAAAACGTGTCCTTACAGAAGTAGTTGAATGTTTACTGTACATTGATTTACGAGAGCTTGCACAATGTCTATTTTTGTTTGACAGTTACAGCACCATTTAACGCGGATGCATCTACGTTGACGCTTGGTGGTACAACTGTATCCCGATTACTAATGTCCAAGCTCAATGATTAAACAAACCCTTGCGGTCATAGATGCTTGCGGTAGCGGAATCAGGGAAAGCGGTGTGACAGCCAGAAGAGCGTCACTGATTGGACGCCGAACATGGGCTAAGGTCGCGTACTCGCGGCACGTTAGTTATTGAACACCACTGCCCGACCAGAGGGAAACGCAACGCGCGTCGCGTCTTCCCCGTTGGCCGGCTGCGATTTTTCGCGGGGCGAGCGCAAGTTGGGAAAGCGGAGTTATGGCCATGCTAGCCACGCGAAGCAGTCAAGCGTCGCAGAGCTATTTTTGGTACGGATAGACGCTATGAGCGAGGCCGACGCTGGGGGGTAAGGTCGCCACCTGGCAGTGTGCTAATGCGTCGAGAAATATGCACTTTTCCTATTTGAAACGAGCCGAATGGGGCTGACGCGCAAAAACGATTCTTTTAAGGTACTAATTGGGGATTTCACGGTCACGATTCATTACTTTAATTTAGCAAGAGCACTGTGAGAGGACAGTGGTAAATATAAAAGTCACGTTTGTAAAGCCTAGGGAGAATGGAACCGTGGCGCAGTGGAAAGCGTGCCCGGCATCTGTCGTGCAGGACCAAGAGGTCGCAGGTTCAACTCCCGTTGACGGAACCTTTGTTTTCTGATGATGTGTATTTTATCGACGTCATTTTCGTGACGGAAATACGTCACTGAAGTCTTGGTGGGCCCCGGCATAAAACACTTTCGTGTTAAAAATCTTCATGCGTTGACACAGAAATTTACACAGATCTTCTCTGCATGTGGATCCGTATACAAGAGCATCGAGAACACAGAAATCGCAGGGTATGAGACGCTTGGAGATGTATACATTAAACATATGAATCTACATTGCAACTCGTCTGACTTATTTCATTTTCATAATTTTCAAAATAAGCCAAGTCCTTGCATATCATTTTCGAACTTTCCCTGAGTGCTCTTAGCATTGGATATTTTCTGATGCTGTTCAGAAGAACGTCAAAAGGCAAAAATCAGGCTACAACTGATCAGCTGATCGTCAAAAAGGAACAGTGCACTTTGACAAGTATAACTACTCATGTTTTATTGGGAATTTGCTGCACATATGTATGGTACACGTTTATGTGTTTTATAAACAGGCCTTATGAATACAAATAGAGAACCTAAATGATTTTCCCATCATCCAGCGCAATAGGTACCAATGAAAGACAGGGCGTGCAAACACGGACACAAGATGGAAGTCAGGACGCCGCAAACGCCTTTTAACAACTGCAGATGCGCACAACGGCGGAAAACAAAGGAGGCCCGATAACATGCCTGCGCATGACCATGAATTATGTGAAATTATCAATATGGCATGTGTGGTGGTCAACGTGAAAGATAATTCTTAAGGCATTTGATTGCATCTTTAAGCAAGTTAATCGATGGTCGGCTCGTGTATGCGGTACCACTTAGTCGGCGTATGTCGTGTGCTCACTTGCTTCTTGTGTCCGTGTTTGCACGCCCAGTGTTTTAGAATGAATAGGCCTACGTACCAACTAGCTCGGCTCTCTGTTATTTTAAGCTACCAATATACTCCCTAGCTATATCGAACCAAACTTTCTGTTTCGTCTTTACTGTTATATCGTACGCAAGTCACCGTTTTATTGATCTGTAAATTCAAACACAAAATTAGGGGTAGAAAGAGAGCCTCCTGCAACAATCTACAAGCAAGCACTTCTCACCCAACCATTGTTACAGTGATAAAGCGTTATTCAAGTTCCACGTCGCTTGCCCCACATTATTGAGGTTATTCAGTGTAAAGAAAGTTTGGAAAACATGTTCATACTAAGAATGTACTTTTCTTACCTTAGTAATTTTCACATCATGTGATTTGACAATGCACCACACAGTACCTCTGGTGGGATAATTGTTGCTGAAGGAATGTTTGTAGAAGCTGCCCAAAAATGCTATGCGTAACACTGCAAACAATTTTCTCATCATCGTTCATCCCTTTCTGTGTGTGGGCGTTGTATATATATATATATATATATATATATATATATATATATATATATATATATATATATATATATATATATATATATATATATATATATATATATATATATATATATATAGACGACTTGAGGGGAATATCCGACAGGTCCGGGTAATGTCTGTATTGAATGAACTTGCAGGTAGCACACATCGAAAAGGAAAATACTTTTACTAACGGTTCGGCCGTGCCACGGCCGAAACGTTAGTAAAAGTATTTTCTTTTTCGATGTGTGCTACCTGCAAGTTCATTCAATATATATATATATATATATATATATACATAATGTATGTTTGTGATGCTCTGGCTAATTGTCTACTTAAGCACCTACATATGCCCGCAAAACACACACAACAGTTGTAAATATCACATGACATCCCAGCTTGCGCGCATATATGCCCCGTGATTTCATTGCTTCCTAACGTTGCGCGTGCAAATGACGTACATACTCTTACATACATACATACATACATACATACATACATACATACATACATACATACATACATACATACATACATACATACATACATACATACATACATACATACATACATACATACATACATACATACATAACTGTTTTCAACCAGGAGTAGTCGCCCCTTTCTTTTAAGTCCATTGGGTACGGTACCGCAATAGATATTATAGGTTGGAAGGAGTATCAAAACACCGCGTTGATCATCAGGTTATTGGCTATCGCGACCAGATCGGATAGAGTAGGTCTGCCTTACATCCATTGTCTCTTATTATACTAGCACATTCTTCACAGGTAACTCGAAAAATCACAGGAAGCGGCGATACTCACTGCGATGGTTCAATTCGTCGACTCAGATTATGCCGTTGTTCCTCACCCACATACACATCTGTCCTCAGAAAGCGGCACCGGCACCTCGGTGCCCCGATTGCGATAACGCGCACACCTTCTATTGCTCTCTTTATGCTCTTGTACCCACGAGCCACTCTCAAAGGAGATAAGCTGAGTGAAAACACTGGGAGGACATCCGACCTTCGCCTTTAGGAGTGGAACGCGATAGCGTAATCGGGCCCAGTTGGCATCACCTTCTAATTAGATAGCCACCATTCGCCTCTCGATGGACACCTCAGCCGCGCCACGACGTAAAGAACGTCTCGGCGTGCAACATTGCTCGTTTCAAGCCCTTCTAAATAATGCATGTTACAAGTACAGTTGTGATGTGCCCATTACGTCATTACTTATCATACTGCAAATTTATCATACTGCGTAGTATCATACTACGCATCCACAGGCAATACGCAAACATACGCAGCTCTATACTTTGTTGATACTATGACTGATTATGATGAATAAATATGTCTGAGCGCTAACTCATGGGTGGCCCTTTAGCTACCCACTCGTGGCACAATTCACAAGATGTAACGCCTGGTGCGATTCTCGTGCAACTCGATGTAACACGTGCAACTCGATGTTGCACGTGTTAGAGCTACTCCTCGCGCGACATGACGCCTGTAGAAGGTTTCTTTTGAAGCAGTTGCAAGCACTGGTGCGGCTGTGACTGCCACACACAGTATCAGGGTTTGATTCAGGCTCGAATTGACGGTTGTTATTTGCGTCCATCGCCATTTTTGCTCCCGTACAACTCTGATTTTAATCTCACAACCGGGTACGCCACGGTGGACCAGTGGTTATGGTGTTCGGCTGCAAACCCGAAGGTCGCGGGTCCGGTCTCTGACGCGGCGGTAGCATTTCGATGGAGGCGACATGCTATAGTCCCGTGTACTGTGCGACGTGAGTGCACGTAAAGAACACCAGATGGTCGAAGTTTCCGGAGCCCTCCACTACGACGTCCCTCATAATGATATCTCGAACTACTCATTTCACGGCCTGTTAATTGTAGTCGTACACTAATGTCTTCTCAAGTGAATTATGCTACATACCAAGTGAAGGAGATAACCACCTGAGCGCCCAGGCGTAGGCGGATAGATAGATAGATAGATAGATAGATAGATAGATAGATAGATAGATAGATAGATAGATAGATAGATAGATAGATAGATAGATAGATAGATAGATAGATAGATAGATAGATAGATAGATAGATAGATAGATAGATAGATAGATAGATAGATAGATAGCAACGGACGAAAAAGCCTTCGGTTATGTAGGATGTGCTTCTGATTAAAAAAGTCGAGTTGTTCAGGTCACGTGGCACGACGTAGAAATTGACGGTGGTTTATTATAGATCGCGGGAATGGATTCCAATATAAGGGCAGCTAAGCCAGTTTTAAAAGTAGAGGGGCTTGATGAAACATTAAAGCATCCAGCCATCAAAATTAATCGGCTCATGCAAGACGTACGGTCTGAATCGGAGATCATTGGGAGACGTCATCTTCCAGTAGAGGACACGAAAACTGGTGAATGATGACGATGATAATGACAATTATGACGGTAATAATGATTAAAAAACACGAATATTGTTAGCGGTGCCTCAGATACTCCACGACATTTCGGAAGTCTAATACCGTGCTTTTTAATTTTGAACTACATGTGAAGCAGCGTGTTAGGCATCAAAGTTAGAGGAATGCTTGAGGAATGCTTGTTAGCATTTAGAAAGCATCGCAGGAGCATAATTTTTCTGACATGTGCAACACAATAATATTGCAGATGATGGTGGCGGAAGTCTTTTCGGGCAATCGATGGCATATTTCTGGGCAAGCACTTCCCTGATGACACCGTGCTGTCAGCCCTCGAGTACCAGCCGCGACCGGGTGACTTGTTCATCTAGAGCTCTCCTAAGTGCGGTTCCACATGGACGCAGCACACCGTGTACAATATTTTGACGGACGCTGAAGAACCGAAAGACTGTGTGTAGCAAAGCTTGCAACTAGAGGCTTCGGGTCGCCCGAAAGCCCGAGCCCGGTCCGGCCCGCGGGCCGGGTTTGGATGAGCCGACGTTTTCTCATCTCGGGCCCGGGCCGGGCTCGGGCTAGATTGTTTTTTGTATCGTGTACGATGTGCGATATCAAAGCCGAATAGGTAAAAAAAGAAACAGTTCTGTGACTTTGTGTGTAGAGTAATTACCTCAGGAAAACAACTTTTACGTGGTCAAGAACCATGTCTGACAAGTCGCGCAATGATATACAACAAAGGTAATTCTCACCTCAGCGCAAAACAAGAACAACGTTTTTACGCTTTTCTAGCGTTTCTATAGCTGCCAATTTTTCTGCTTCCTGTTTTTTGGACGATTCTTTTTAAGCGGTGCGAGACCTCGTGCACATAGGCTATGGCCGAGACTTTCGGCTTTGGCTCCTCCTGGGTTGCATGTTTCGAACTCCTTCCCCGCTTCAAGTCATTAAATAGTCACTCGGTTATGCCCGAGAGCAAATGGTCAGGAAAACCTGCTGCCTTAAGTCGATTAATTTGGTTACCAAAGCTGCTCTCACGGCAGGACCTTGACAGGGATGTCATCATGCATGCTTTTGCTATTCCCCGCTTCACGAGCTTGGAGTGTGCCGAACATAAAGGATCTTTCTGAGAGCGTGGAACGTATTGCCAGCAGAGATGTTCTGGCAGGAAAGTAAGCTCTAGGTCTAAAAATCTAAGCTGGTTGTTCTCAGGGAACTCCGTCGTCAGCTGTAGGTTAGTCATGTTAGCAGAAAAAATGCTAGAAATCCTATCGACGTGCCGTCATGTGTCACGCGGGTCTGCATTATATATCACTAAAAAATCGTCAACATAATGGAATAGCTTCATGGTATTTGTCTCAACAAGTCTCCCTTCTATGCGTTTGTCGTAACGAGCTAATAAAATATCACCTAGTACAGGAGCCAAACATTGTCTTGAGCCGCTTAAAAAGAATCCTAAAAAAAACGGGCGCGGGAGTTCTTTTTACGGCAAGAAATAAGCTAGGGTCCCTTTGTAAGACAGTGAATTCCAAAGGCACTTCAAGCGTTGGGTGCAATAAGAACCATGCAAAAAAAGTTTGTACATTGCATTATAGGAGTTGTGTACAGCATTTCTTTATGATGTGGTCGATGCTACATCGGCCAGATGGGGCGTTGTCTGAACGACCGCCTCAGGGAGCACGCGCATCTCATGCGCGGATCTGTGGGCAGCCACTCGGCTAGTCACTGTGCCAAGTGTGGGTGTACCCCCCACGTTTAAAGATTGTCAAGTAATGGTGAGATATGGGGACCAGAGAGCACGCGAAATATACGAAGCTTTCTCGATTCGCAAGGCAGGAACAGAGTGTGGGAGTGCCCCGTCCGTTAACTAGTTAGACAATGATTACCGGTATCTCTTGAGTTGAAGTGTAATTTTAACATGTGAATAAGCTTTTTTGCACATGCCCCGTTGCTTTCCCCTTTCTCATTGTTGCTTCATCTCCTAGCCCATCCAATTGTGTATATATATTCCCGCCATCCGAGCAATAAACTTGTAAGTGTGCGTTCTGTCCTATCTCAATTTTTCTTGAAACGTTTTGCTCACGAAAAAGAGGGTTTTCCTTTGAAGAACACTCGAAAACCACAGGTTAATGACTCAATACACTCCACAAAAGCTTTCTAATAGTTTTGGTACTTTTTCTAACACTCAGGTATGGTAGGTGCGCTGCGATTCGCTTTAACTGGAATGATGAAGATGCCTAGTTCGACCCCTGCCACGGCGGTCGCATTTCGATGGAAGCAACATGGTAGAGGCCCGTGTACTGTGCGATGTCAATGAACGTTAAACAACATCAGATGGTCTTAATTTTCGGAGTCCTCCACTACAGCGTCTCTCGTTATCACATCGTGGTTTTGGGACGTAAGACCTCATATAATAATATTTTTATTAGTATTAATATTATTATTATTATTATTAAGATGCCTGGAAGACTCCACATTAATTTTTAGCAATCATAGCCCCCTCATTGTTTTGCCGGAAGCATCACGACAACTAGTTGTACAGTTCTATCAAATTAGGAATCCCAATGCGCAAAAGTATTTCTCTGTTCAATGGTTAGCCGAGCGCACTTACTCAGTGCAACATTCGAGAAATATTTGCTTTGGCAAGTTCTGTGTAGTTACTATGAGATGGAAACAGTTATAAGTTATAAGACAATTATAAATCTCCTACGCAGTGCATAGACCAAAAAGATTAAGGTCTCTATGCGTGCTTCTCGGAGACATCGAGGTCGGCTGGATGATGACACCCTCAACATTGCAGACGGTTTGTACATTTAGGGAGGACAAATCCTTTCTATTTCTGTACGGGCGCTCCAGCTCACGAGGACACTTTATTTGCCCGTGCGTGCAATCGTTGCAGTCAAGGACCTTAGGCAAGCCTACAATCGGCGAAGATATAGTCATGGAAAGCACTGTTAAGACATATTTGACAATAGGTGAGGCCTATCATTCTGTCGAAGCTTTCAAGTATGCTTTGCTCAGATTAAAGCATAGTGAAGACGCTTGTATGCTTTACCTATAGCAGATTACTTTTGAAATCAAGTGTGGTGATATATATTTGACAAGTCGTCACGGTATGAGGATAGTGAGTAAGGAGCGTTTACATGCCCGAATGAAATGTTTTGCAGCATAAATTTGTGAGCTGGTGAAATATACTGCTCCACAGATGGAATCTTCTGTGCAAATAATGCTAGAAATAAAGATAATTGCTGAAAATGTGATACATGACTCTTGTAAAATATACATCAGACATTTTCCTCACAACTATGAGGCCTTGCGAAACAGTCTGGTGCCTGTTTATAAGCAGTTAAGAATCCTGTTTCAGTCAGAGCACCAAAATTTCAGACGCGCGCTCAAGGCACCAAAAAATGCTTATGTGCTCGCTCATACTGCCCACGTTATCACTTGCGCTGCTGCAATATATCTACATGAATGATGGATTGGAAGTAGTAAATTTTTATTCTCGAAATTGACACGGGTTATTGTTACACCTGTCGGGCTAACAAAACTTAGAAGCATTGTAGCCCTACATGGATAGTGACAAAATCAGATGCGCAGGTCCAAACACTCATAACGGAAGCATTAGCCAGCCATCAGTGCCACCAGGAAAATGTACTGTGCGAACAAAAGGAAAAAGGTGTCGTTTACTGATGCCACTGCCCGCAACACACTCGACTGGCCCCCCGCCAGCCCGTCTCCCCCGAATGTGAATAGACGTCAGACTTTGCCCAGGCGGCACTGCGAAAAACACCGCCACCAGCGCTCTCATCGCCGCCCTCGCCATAACTGGGTAGTGCAAAGAGAGCCGTCCGCAAGCGAATGTGCATAGGCCACAATAGAACCCCCCCTTTTTCGCTCGTGTTGAGGGCTGTTTACTAAAAATCAAGGACCTGGAAAGCTTCTTCCGTCAATACACCCTCGCTTCAGAAAAGTAGGAAGCTCATCAAAGTGAACTGCGGCTACAATGAAAAAGATGTTTCAGTTATTTCGGCGTGCTGTAACTCGCAAGCGACCATCGCATGCCATCGAGTTCGAGGCACTCCAACGTGCGTTCTGTAACGCCTAATTGCGTTAAATTTGGGCATATACATAATGTCAAGGCGCTGAAGTACGTACACGAGCAATGTTTCTTACGATCAATGGTACAAAGCTAGCTTTATCAGGCACGAATGGTCGTGGCGATTTTCGCCTTTGCAGTTGCATTCTCCATCCATCTCTCGCTTCCAGTGCGTTGAGCATGTTTTATTACGCATCCTCGAATGTACTGTTCACGGTTGTCTTCCGTTTGTATATACTGCAAAAGGGGATAGGTGCGTGTCCACTTTCTCGGTGTACAACGAAACGCATAACCGTGGCCTCCGAGATAGCTCCGGCAATCGCGGAGACCACGGGCAAGAAAAACGTGACGGTAGTCACGACGAACATTTTGCGATTTACTTGTATGACGCAGGTGTTAGCATTTGCTACTTAAAGCCGGAACTTTGAACCTTCAATGCGTACGTGCGCGATGCTGTGTGATGACGACCAGTTCAGATTATGGGTGGTCGCGGAGTGCGCGATGTTTATCGCGCGCTTCACCAGTCTGCATTTAACTGCTCCACGGCGCGCACCACGGTCTAAGGCTCTGCTGAGCTTCATAGTCAAGGTTACCACGGTTCTACGTCAAGGCTACTCAAAACAATAACATGAGACACACATTATCACACTTTCCCATCTGACCGGCTGTGGAGAACGCGAGTAATTCGCTTACCCAACTCGTTCGCAACGGCCCGTATCCAGAGCTCTCGCCGTTCTGCTTCGTGCAACAGCTACGGAAATCGGTAAAACTGAAGTCCTTTACGTCCGTGGCAATTCACAACGCAA